>JAKOGI010000425.1:561843-579343 GCA_029747015.1 Carnegiea gigantea
TACAAGGAGATAATTCTATGTCGTTAGGAAGGGGTAACAGCTGTGATCACTACTGTTATTTCTATTCACCACTAACAACACGCATGTTGATTCCCGAAATTACATGGATAGAATTTATAAGCATTGACTAAACTAGAAAACGATATTATAAAGTTGATCATTAATTTTATGCTTATAGATCACTAATAACATATATGTTGGTCTGTAATCTTAAACTTGTTAAAGCGGACTCTTTTAGTTTTATGAGTGGTAGGATGCTCAACCACTTCTCTCTACATAATATTTTATCAATGCATCCACATTTTTTTTGTTACAACAATTCTAATATGGCGGCAAGTGGTCATTAGATAGTTACTATCGAAGGAATTGATGAAGGGTAGGAGTTGCAGAGTGTTTCTTCATCACAAACTAATTCTGGTGCATTGCTTGTTTAATGAATTGTGTTGGTGGCATTTTCTCTTTGTTAATGTTAACTTGTTGGTTTCTTAATGTTTATATAGGACATCCCAAGTCATCGACTCCAGTAGTTACTGATTTGTCCATTAATATCAGGTGTGAGTCGGTAATGAATTGTGATGACAAGACGCTTGCGCCAAGGTTGGGCTTGGAGTTTGATAGTGTTAAAGATTGCCTTGAATTCTATAAGAGATATGCTATTTATGTTGGATTTAGTATCTGCAGTGATCTTATAGGGAATAATAAGTTGAGGAAGTACTGGAAATGGTATATGTGCTCTAAAGAATGATTTCGTCAACCTGCAAAGATGCTAGAAATTGCTATGGTTGTAGCCGAAGCCATGCCCTAAGTAAGAGACATACATAAAAGGACAAAATTGAAGCACAAGTGGGTGGAGACAAGAGAAGGGTGCCAAGCTAATATTCTTTTGAGGTCGACCGACAGTGGGAAGTTCGAAAGCATCAAATTTCAGGAGGGGCATGTTCACCCCCTGTGCACACCCAGTAGGAGATATTTCCTTACTTCAAATAGAAATGTTAGCTTTGTGCATAAAGACATGGTATGCAAGGATGCTCAAGCTAATATAGGACCATTAAAGGTTTATCACATCCTGAAAGAGTAGGTTGGTCGGTATAAAAACATTGGCTGCATGCAAAAGGACTTACAGAAGTACCATAGAGACCTGAAAGCTCTTATCAAAGACAAGGATGCGCATATGTTTATAGATGTACTGAAGGACAAAAGGGAAGTCGACTATGGTTTCTTGTTTGACTATTAGGTTAACGAAGATAACTGATTAAAGAATGTGTTTTAGTTAAACTCTCTTAGTAGAAGAAGCTACGCCCTATTTGGTGACATCTTATCATTCACTACGGCCTATAAGGCAAACTGGTACTCAATGCTGTTTGTGTCTTTTGTCAAATTAAACACCATAGGCAGCTCATTTGCTTCAGTGCTGGTTTGTTAAGGGATTAGAAGGTGGAGTAATTCTTATGTCTGTTCAACAACTTATTGATTGCTATAGGGAGCCACAAGCTAAAAACCATAATCACAAACCAAGATCCAGCGATCAAACAGGCAATAGCCAATGTTTTTAATACATCCATCCATCGATTCTTCATGTGGCAGCTTATGGAAAGGCTGCCTGAGAAAGTGGGCCGACCGTTGAATGGCTGTGAGGATTTCATTGAGCGTATCAAGGGAGGCATATGGGCATCAGACCCCCAAACTAGTTTGAGGAGTCTTGGGGGGAGATGCTACAAAATTTCACCTAACTGATAATGTCTGCGCCAAATATACTAGATTCGAGACCTTTGGGTGCATGTTTACTTTAAGAGGACTTCTTGGGGGGTATTTTGAGGCCGACGTTGGGTTCTGAGAGTCAAAATTCTATGTTTGGTCCCTAACATGTCTTAACCTCGGTCTATAGGAGTTTTGGGTCCGATTTGTGCACGTTGTGGAGTCATAATGCTATTGTGGGAAAGCTAAAAATGCTTATTTGACATCATTTCCAGAACTAAAGGTGTCCTATGAGATTTAGAAGTATGTGAGGAACATCTAATCTCACACGAACTTCTATATGTTCCAGAGATAATTATACGTTGCCTCGATGTATTGCAGTGTGCAAGGTATCACCAATGTGGAGGGCGATCATACCTATGAGATCAAGCACAATTGTGAAAACAAAACTAGGATTCACTGTATGGTGCATAATGTGGAATCTTCCAAATGCCAGTGCTCATGCTACTTCTTCAACTCGGATGGAATTCCATGTGCTTACATGCTACTTGTTTTCACATCCAATTTGCTAAGAGAAATTCTGCTAGCATATATCATTAATAGGTGGGCAAAGACGACAATGAACACACCATTTTCTAAGTTTGATAGTGTTTTGGCAGATGCTTGTGGAGAAATAGCCACACAAAATAAGTTGATATGTGATATAGTCTTAATTTTATAAGTGTATGGAACTCACTGGGCACACCCCTGCAAAGTTGCAGATGTTGTTGAGTTCTATGACTTTGATCGAGCATTAACTTCACGACATGGGTGGTGAGTCAGCAACTAATGCAGCAATGGATTTATATACCTACTTTGGATGTGCAGTGCCATAACACATTGAGAGACATCTACCCCCAACTTCCCTAAGCAAAGGAAGAGGAAAGAGGATGAAGATGGGGGTTGAACGGGCTGGTTAGTAGCAGTCATACATGCAAATGTGCTACTATCGCAATCAAATTGCTTCCCATGACAATAGAAACTGTCCGAAAAGGAGACGCTAGTGGACTGTCTTTGGGGTATGTATGACTTGTGTGTTTCTTTTACAAAAAAAAAAAAAAAAACTTTTGTGGATCTTTTTAAAATTTAAGAAATTGGTCACTGTTTGCAGATTATCATCCTCCCTTAGAAGTGCTAATTGATCTTGGATAAGGCCCCCACATGTATTCAGATTTTGCCAGATTGAGTGTATTAGTTAGTGATCAGTAGGATTGCCTTTACTGATCATTAGTATTCCTTTTGATGATCAACTGATGAAATGGTGGGAATATGTTTGTAAATTCATAATATATGTCCTCACTTAGAAGTTGATTTGGTGATCAATTGTATACATTTTTGTGATCATTAGAACCATGTGATCACATGATTTTTTTGTGGTGATCACCATATATATGTTGGTTTTACATGAAAAATATTTTCAGGGATAGTTTAATGATCTTTATTTTATTGTATTTGTGGTTTATGATTATTAAGAACCATAGTATATGTTTCTATGAATGATATCAATTAGTGATCAACAGTTCTAGCTTGGTGATTGTTACAACTCTTTTTGGTGATAATTACAACTATGTTGGTGATCACTATATCTATTTATAGTGTTCAAAATAAATATGTTGGTTTTTCGATAAACATATTCTAAATGATATCTTGGAAGAACCTTATTCTTTTGTATTTATGTTTTATTCTCATCAAACATCATAGTATATGTTTTTATAGATGATATCATTTGGTAGTTAACAGTTGCAGTGTTGGTGATCATTATAATTGTCTTCGGTGATCAAAATATATTCTTATGGTCGCACCATAAGTATGTTGATTTTTGGTGAATCATATTCCTTAATATGTTTAGTTTGCTATATTTGGGGTTAACTGTCATCAGGATAACAACGTTTGTTTTTATAAAGAATGATACCTAGTCTTTTATCAACAAGTCTAGTTGTGATCACTAGACCTATGTTTCGGGATCGCTAGGATTATCTTTGGTGATCACTAAATCTGTTTTTGGTGATCAATATGTTATTACTTACAGTTGCTTACTGATTAATAGGTTATTTCTTATTGATTATCAGTATTGCTTTTAGTGATAATGAGAACTACGGTTGGTGATCAATTGTAATACTCTCAGTGATCACCAAAGGTATGTTTGGTGATCATTCTTTTTATCTTCCCTAAATTGAGTGCAATGATAGATTTGCATAAACCTTGGAAGTAATAAAATGTTCTATAATGTGCAAAAACATAATTTCAATTACAAAATGTTAAAATAATTCTTGTTTGTTCTAAATTGGCAACAAAAGAAATGCAATTCCTTCTTAGCAGCATCCTTGAGATTGGTATAAGTTGTCCCAAACTCGTTGAAATATTTCGCCCTTTTAGTTGTTGTGAACCTTGCCCTATTGTGCTTATAGTTGACTTTATCGTGATATTATCGCACCCTCAAAACATTCAACTTTCAATCCAAAGGACAAAGATAGTTTATGATGAATTAGTAACATCCTCATTTTTATTGAGCTTAAGAAATAAATGCTATGGTGAGATACTTACATCATTTGGATTCAGTCTAGACTGCTACTTATCTCCTTCCAAAAGTAGCTCTCCATGTGTCTCATACAAAATATGCCACAATATGTGACATTCGTACTTGACCTCCACAGTATTATCAAGCGTACAGGTTTTAATTTTTTAATAATATCATGTTTTGGATGATCTAGCCCTCTACGTGACGGCTGAGTACTTTGTCCTGTAGAAATTTTTCAAAAATTGCACACTATTAGAATTACAATGTAATAACATCAGCATAGTTATAAATAGTATAGTTTTACAAACTCACCAACTTTTTCGAAAAATCTCCATATGCAACCATGAGTGTTGTTCTTGTGATCATGTTATCAATGATCTTAGGGTTGTTATCCCTCAAGTTAAAGCAAAGCAAGAAGAAATTCCTTCCATGGCATACGGGGAAAGAAAACCTATCATTTTTTTAACGGAAAAAAAAAACACATGCAGACATGAGCAGATATGAACACTAACAATGAGCGCCTTTTTTAAGAAGCCAAGTGTATTAAGAGCATTTACAGAAAATTAGGACTTACCAAGTTAATTTGTTCGATTTTGATCCAGGGACATCTTTGTAGCTCTTTGTCCATTACCTTCTTAAAATCCACATATCTTTCATCGAATCATTTCAATTTCAACATTTCTTTCCTAAAGAAATGTTGTATTAAAGAAAAATAACGAATATTTATACAATAAAATTTACCGCTAACGATAGACCATTCTTGGTGAGAAATTTATTAAAGTTCATATTTCAATCACTCAATGTTTTACTTATGATCACTTACGCAGCTATTATTGAAGAAAGGGTTGATTGTGATGCACTTATACTTTGATCACATGACATGAACAGTATGCTTGGAGTGGCGAGATCCCTTTTTCTCTCCAAATCATTGAGTATGGAGGACCATCTGTTGCTCACATTCATCTTGACCTCCTCTATTAGATTAGAGTGGCCATGATAAATCTGGTTGCTTCCTTATCACAACCGTCAAATAAAGGTTCACTACAAATTAAAAAAATGGTTACACACTTATCACGAAATAAAAATGTAACATTTATGCAAGTAATAACATATTGATCACAAATCACATAACTATTGATGACCAACCACAAACACACTGATCACTAATGTCAAACTTTTGATCAATGACCAGACAATACATTGACTCGCCAAATGCATCACTTATCATCTAAGCACTAAATTACAATCCATGATGGAAGAAGTAAACTTTTACACAAATAACCACAAACTAATCACCAATTACAAAATTATTGATCACCAAATAAATAATCACTGATCACCAATTGGAAAACTATTAATCATCAAACATATAACATTGATCACCAATCATAACCCTATTAATCCACAAGAAAATAACCATTGATCACCAATCACATACCTATTGACCACTATTCGGACAATACACTAAAGAAGTAAAATCGGACAAAGCATGACAATTAATCACGAAACACATAATTATTGGCCACCAACCACGTACCCATTAATCACTAACCAGATAATACACTTAGTTGCTAATGGATCACTTATCACCCATGGACTGAATTAGAGGCCATGAGAGAAGAACTAAACATTTACACAAAGTAATCAAGTTTTGGCGACCAACAACATAACAGTTGATCACCAACCACATACCTATTGATCACTCATCATAAAACACCGAATTATAAGGTATGAGGGGAGAAATAAACATTTACACAAGTAATGACATACTTCACCAATCACATAGCTACTTATCCCCAAGCATATAACTTTTGATCATTAACCACCCAATAAACTACTTTACCAATAGCATCACTTATCATACAGAGATTGATCAGAGATATTACCCCTCATCCATATCTTAAACATTGCCAAAAACACACTTAGATATGACCCTCTCATCATCGGATAATTCATTGTCTAACTTTGTCACTCGAATGACATACGATGAGTATCAGGCTCGGGGCAGCTTTTCAGGTTGTCACTTGTTCATTGCAGCTGATGGCCCTACTTCCTCTAATATTTCTAGAGTTATGGTAGTATCCACACGTTTCTCATCATCCTTTTCATCCAAAACTGTTTTCTTTCCCTTAGGTTTAGGCTTTATCTTTGGTTTCACTTTGGGCTTGCTACCATCAGTTGCTTTCTACTCACCGTCAACCCTAGGACTTTTTTCCTCTGCTTGACTACCTGTTTGATAGCTAACACTTCTCATTTTTTGGCCGCTACTACTCTTTATAGTGGGCTTAACCTTATGAGACAACTTTGCTTTCTCCTCGCTAGTCTGTTTTTTAGGCCCTGCGCTTTTGATGCCTGCTTTTGTTGCTGCTGCCATGGTTGGTTTGTAGTGGTGGATTTAGCTATTTGCTTAGCACCTTCACCTTGCACAGTAGGCTTAGTCTGTTTGGCACCTTCATCTCTTGCTAGTGTTGTGCTCTCAGTTTTTTCGCTCTGGGGTTGCTTATCCTAAGCCTTCAATGACCCTACTTGTTTGCTCTATTGCCATGGCAGTTTAGCTGTGCGACGAGATGGTGCTTTTAAGCCGCTGCTTTATTGCAAATTAAGTTTTTCAATCTTGATGGTGGGCTTCATAACCTCATGCTTTTTAGAAGCAGGCTAGTCCCTTGCTTTCGACTTGTTCTCAATTGATTTCTTTATGCTCAAGTCATGGTTCACCTGAGAAGTGTTCCTCAAGGGGAATCTCAATAGAGCACCATCATCATCATCCTCATTATCATCATCCGTTTTCCTATGGTCTGAGGAACTGGACTTTGACTGTCCAGCTGACTCAGTCCCAGCCCTAAATTGAATGAAGGAATGCTATTATCCTTCTTCATTTCCTTCTTCATCTAATCCATCAGAAGATCCTCACAGCGCTCTTCCTTGTCAACACTGACGCTTGCATCTGCCACCTACTTGGTTGCCGGCATTTGAGCTTTACTATCTAGTTCACCAAGTGTAAGTGTGGGGCTGAATGATGGGCCACCATTGTCCCTGTTTAGTTGCATCCATGGGATATTATATGTTTTTATAAAATGATATCATTTAGTAATCAACAAATGCAGTTAAGCTAATCATTAGAACTATGTTTAGTGATCGCCATATTTGTTTATGGTAATCAACAAACTCTTAATTATAGTGGTGATCAGCAAATCAAAAGAAATATTTCATTAGACAAAAAAATGATAATATATAATTTCATTAAGCGATATCACTTAGTGATTAGCATGTGTAGTTATGGTGATCATTACAATTATGTTTAGTGATCACTATATTTATTCATGGTGATCAACATATTCTCAATTATGTTTGGAGATCAAGAGCTGTCATTTTAATATCAGGACTTTTAGGTAAATTTCACTATATAAAATGATTAATTTTGAAAACTATTATTTAATAATTAGAATAGATTAACAAAGTATTAAAGTTGATACAAAAATAAAGTATCTGGGATCAAGTCTATTAACTATCTGGTTGACCAACTGTAAACGTGGGGCTGAATGAAGGCCCGCTGTCGTCCTTGTTTGGTTACTTCTCGATTAAAGCTTTACAAACCAAAGTTATAAATATCGTATTGGACTATCTACTGGTTTTTCAGTAGAACGGTATATCTCCTATCGGTATGGTTTTTCTCGTACCGGTCCTTAAAAGGTAATAAAAAAATCTCAATATGAAAGAAAATCATTTAAGTACATTTTGAGAAAAGGTAGAGAGATCATCAACTTATACATTTATTCAAAATTATGATTATAAATTATAGGTTGGTTTTAATAATATAAATTACAAAATGAATAGAAAAATATATGTACAAAATAATCGAATAGAAGAGAAATACATAATTTAATCCTTGTGCCATATTCGTAGAGTAGAAGAGGGTTGTATTGGTGTAATTATGCAAATATGAATCATTTCCTGCCCTAGTTGCATTGTGCTAGTTGAGAAGTCCCGTATCGCTATTTGAGCAAATGGCCAGCCTCAAGAGCCTTAAAAAAAGGCATGAATGATAGCTTCCAAAGCAATGGAAAGGCGTGGGTCCACTCATGATGTTGGGCCTTGAGAAGGAGTCCAATGTTGCGTGATGCTAGCGCCAGCATCGTATCGCTGTGGCTGAGATAGCTAAGATTGACCAAAATTTTGAAGGTATAGTTTTAGATGCTAATTTGTACTCTTTTGGCATGGAACGGTATATTTCAAAGTGTACCAGCTGATATAGTACTAATTTTGTAACTTTGTTGCAAACTCTATATGAGCACTGTGAATCTCTACAATAGCCTCCTTTATAACAACAGTGTTGAAATCCTGACCTTCGTTAATAGCAGGCACTCCTTCCACACTGCCTCTCTCTATGATTCTTGATGTACTGTAGGACCAACGCAGAATGAGACGAACATTACCCTTGCTTTGTCTAGTATTTTGCGAAGATCTTCATTCTCACCATGCTTACTGCACATACGATCAATGACGATGATAAAGTTTCTATAAGCCAAGGCCAATTTGTTTCATAGCGCAAAGTATTTTGTCAACATCTGTCTATAATTTTCAAAAAATAAATACATATATTAGATGATCAATAATAGCATGCCTATTGATCATTCACTAAACAATTATCAAATTGTAAATTGATGAAGAGAAAACTAATCACTAAAAGCATGAGTTTTGATCACTAATACCATCACTATTGGCCATCACCAAAAGAACAATTGAAATAGAAGCAATGTTGACAAAAAATTAAATAATAAGTAATTGATCACCAATCTTAAACCAACTGATCACAAATAACATCTCTAATAATCGCCACTGAAAGAAGAATCAAAATAGAAGCAATGTTGAAACCTTGCATAATCTGCTCAGTAATCTTATGCTAACTAATCACAAATAACATCTATAATGATCACTATACACAAAAGTAATGATTGTCAACTAAAAAATAAAATAAGTAAACATTAATTTAAGTGATTACTAATATAATTGACAATGGTTACGAAAAATATAACTACTGATCACTCAGTGCATAATCCTTACAAAGATAAAAATTCAAGCTAAGTTGTGATTAGTAATCTGTATCTCTATTAAATCACTGATCATATAAGTATTGATTCCCAATAGCATATCTATTGATCACCATATATGATCGGCATTCACACACAAGGACTAACCTCCAAAGAGTGGACATAAAGGGGATATTTATTACCTCAAATCCTGTCCTGTTTGTGTCTTCAACATCTTTAATTTAAGGCTCTGGTGGTTCTGTAAAATTTAATGTTGTTGCAACCATCTCTTTACCAACGGCCTTCTCCACAATGCCTTTCTATATTTTTTAAGGGATAAATATGTTACCATATTAAACTTTAAGCATCGTACAAAAAGAAGAAAACATTTATCTACTTTATTAGTAGCATTATGCCCATTTGAGCACTAGTTACATCATTATTGTTCACATAGTAAATAGACTCTAAATTGTAAGCATTTGGACACTGAACACTAACTTAATAACTTAGTCTAAATTATACATGTTAATCACTAATAACATCACTATTGATCACTAATGCATTAATAATGATCACTAATCACATAACTGTTGATCACACAAGTTACATGGTGGACTAATGTTGTTGTACTTTATCACCAATGAGATCTCCATGCATCAGCAATGGGAGAAAAAAGAAAACATTGAGTGAAGTAATTACTAATCTTATTTCTAGTGATCACGAATTACACAACTGCTGATCACCAATATTACTTCTATTGATCACCAAAAACACATCTATTGATCATCTTACACAGAAGGACTGCATTTAAGCATTGGGAGTAAGATTGAACACTAATCCAAATGATCACTAATTTAAATAAGGAGATCACTAATTTAAATAAACAAACTCTGAACCATAGGCATTTGGACACTGAACAATAACTTAACTGCTTAGTTTAATTTATGCATGTAAGATCACTGATAAGATAACTATTGATCACTAATGTTATCAATAATGATCACTAATCATATAACTGGTGATCACACAAGTCAAAATGATGGACTATTATTCTTATACTTGATCACAAATAAGATTTCCATGCATCAGCGATCCACAGTAAAACTGAATTATAAGGACGGGGGAAAAAAACAAAAAAGATTGATTGAAGTTATTACTAACCTTATTTCTATTTATCACTAATTACACAGTTGTTGATCACCGATATTACTTCTATTAATCACCATGCACAGAAGGACTCTATTCTAAATGATCACTAATTAAAGTAAAGAGATCACTAATGAAATCTGCATTGATCACCAATGAGGGTTTCTTAAACACTTTGGAACAAAGATGAGCATGTTTTGTTTACTACCTCAATTTCACAACTCATGTTGTCTTCAGTAGGGTGCTGCTCAGCTAACGTTGGCTGTGAAACATTCAGGTGCAGTTCAACGATGCCTCTCATAAAACCATGGTTTTGGTCCTCATCTTCTACCCATTTCTTGTTGTCCTTATTAGTCTATGTCGACATCATAGGGAATTCGCTCTTCACTGTTCTCTTAATGAGCACAACTATAGATAAGTAAAGCATATGTAAATACAGCAAGATCAAAAAATATTTAATTAGTAGAAGCATTTAGGTTATTTACACACATATGAACAGTTGATCACTAATACACAACTTATTGATCACTAATGCACAACTTACTGATCGCTAGTAAGTTAATTGTTGATTACTAAGACATTCTTGCATTCCTTTTTTAATAATCACTATGTTTTCTTACATTGATCACCAATTTTATGAAGGGCAAGCTTGTCGAATCGGAGAACTCACCATCAATAAGAAGAGAGGACCGGCGAAATGCACCCCTTTTGTAGCTTTACTATCTTTAGAGTGTCTCACACTATTGATCAGCTTGTCCAATACGAACTGGGACTAGTCTAGGGATGCGATATGGTTCCTATCCTTCACATATTTCAAACAGGGCTTGCTGCAATAGCAGTCCTTCTGTCCGTTGAAAAAGTAATTCATCAAGTATATGATGAAGTTTCTCGTAAAGCTCTTGCCCCCGTCTTGTTTAGCTAGTATGAACTCTTATTTTTGAGTGAGTTATGGGGCATTCTAATCAATTTTCCATTCCCTAAGACAAGCAGCATGCACTTCATCATATTCTTCATCCATGGAAGACTTGGTGATTTCGATGATTTGCCTTCCCCAAAAGGCACATCTAAGGTCACATTCATATCAAATGCTATAACCGGAAACTTCTGCCCATTCGGAACCCTGAAGCAGACAGTATAAGGATTAAAGCTCTCTCCCAACCATTTTGAAAACTTCCCTGGGATTTGCTTCAAATTAACCTTCAAGAAAGAAGAAAATCTTATTAATGTGACCACCTCAGTTTGGGCTTTGTTGAGTTGCACAATTAGTGATGAGAATGAACATGTAGTCATCCTCGTAATGAGCACCTTCTGGTACATCCTCTTTTCATTGCCACCCTCCTCCTTAAATTTTAAAGGCCGCTCTTGCTGGACCACCTGTAGGTCCTGTGCTGAGCTGGTTGTTTTTGCTACTGCCAAAGTAGCAGTAGCATTAGGTTCAGCATGTTTTTGCTTGATCCCTTGATTGCCATCATATTTTAGTGAAGGCTTTGTTCCTATTTGGATTAGCCTTTACAGTTTCAAGAATGGTGGCCTCTTCTTCCTCCTCTTTCTGGTCGTCATCATGATCAACGTCTTCACCTTCAAAAGTTAGATCGTTTTCTTCTACATCCAAACTGTTAGAAATTTCCACTTCAGATATGTGGCCTTTCTGTACTACAAGCTTTAATAACCCACGCATCCTCTACGATCGCCTAATAGTGAGTGCTTTCTTCTTTGGCTTCTCCTTTTTTGTTTCTTTTGCCTTCTCCCCTTTTTCCTTGTTCTCTAATCTGTGGGGAATTTAAAAAGCTTTCTCTTTGTCTTTGAGCTTCTTAGGAGATTTTTCGTGCGCTTCATCATTACTTAAAGCGCTTTTAGCAGCTTCTGCTCACTGATCTTCTTATTCTCCTCCCTTTTCTTGGCACTTTTCTGTGCAGATTCATCACCCTTTCGCAATTACTCAAGAGATTTATCCCTCTTTACCTTCTTTCTTAGAGGCTTGCCTGTGTTGTTTTGGCCAGCCTTCCTCTTTTTAAGGCCTTTCTCCTTAGGTTTCTTGGGAGGTGCTTTTTTTTCCTTTGCTTTTTCGAGTGACCTATCGCTCTTTTCCTTGTCATCTATATGTTTTTGAGGGGGGATGTTGTTACTAGTCTTGTTCACGGTCTTCTCCTTCTTCTTAGTCTTCTTCTTTATGGGCTTTTGAGTTAGTTTTTCTAGAAAGATGTTCTTTTTGTGGGACCTTTGACAGTGACTTTTCACCGTTATCCTTCTCATCGGTCACCCTCTTCTTGTCATCCTTCTTTTGTTTATGTGTTTCAATAGGCTGGTCTTCATCGTCCTTTTCCTGTGCAACTTTTTCAAGTGATTTTTCAGATACCAATATCTATGCTGGACTACTTTTGACATCTATGTCACATTTGCCTTTCTTTTGTGGTTGTTCATCAGCCAGGATTTATCTTTAGACCCCTCTTGTTATCATTTATATTGTCTTCATTATTAGAATCATTCACAGCATTGCCATTACTGTCCATTTTGCAGACATAGACTTTGTATTGATGCTTTTTTTCCTTCGCCAAAACTGTTACTACTTTTTTCAGTATATCCTCTTCTTTCATTAGTGCCTTTTTCACTTTCTTTTGGATCTGAAGGTATGGTAGGACTGTAGAATACAAAAGCCAAGTTAGTATACAAATTTTGAAGTTGCATTGTAATTACAATCTATGAATGAGCAGCACCTTTCCACTTCTTTGGTGAACAAACTTCCAGTGTTAACATCTTCAATGACATTTTTGATGGTTTCAGAAATTTGTTCCCTAGTCGGATCATTTTGACCCCTATAGTGAAAGCACAAATTTATGTATAATCATAGGAAAAAAATAACATACTTCAATGAACTCATACAATATAATGCATCACTAATCATAGTTCAAATGATTACCAATCACAACTGCATTGATCCTAAATACTTAGGATATGATACAAAGTGTAAGGGTAACGGATGTTCTTTATTATATGTATTAGGGGTGTGTGTATTTGAGTTGCTTGTGGCAAAAGTGCTAATCACCAATCGTAACTCTATTGATCACCAATCACAATACTATTGATCCCCAACCATACCTCTATTGATCACAAACAAGGCATGACTAATTTGTAAGCAGATTATAGTAAGTAAAAAATTTATGTTGATTACTAAATTAATTTCTATTAATCACAAATTAACCAATCACATATGTAGTGTGTGTGTTTGAGTTGGTGGTGGTAAAAGTGCTGATCACCAATCATTCCGCTATTGATCACCAATCATAACATTACTGATCACCAATTATGCCTCTTTTCATCATCATCAAGCCCTGGCTAATTTATTTGTAGATCATAGTAAGTAAAAAAATTTATGTTGATCACAAAATTAATTTCTATTGATCACAAATTACACAAAGCATTCACTTTTAAGAAATTATGTAAAAAAAGGCACCATTTACATAATTGATCACTAATCACATTCAAAAGGATCACCAATCACAACTGAATTGATCACCTACATAAAAGGATTGATCACCAAAAATACAAGTGATTCAGATTTCAACAATTTGGGGAGAAGGGGGCAAACCGAACATTTAAATGGGTGATCACTAATCATGTTTCAAATGATCATCAACCACAACTCTATTGATCACCATCTAGAAAGAGTAGAATGTTTGGAATGTATCCACATTAGGGATCAAACAAAAGTAATCCTATAAAATGCTCAGAAATACATTATTGGTCATTGTCTATAACTAGCTAACTACAAAAAAGTGGATCACAATTTACCTTTCTAACAATCATAAGATAGACATGCAGCATCATAACGTACACATGTAAGGAGCGTCAGAATTTGAATTTTTTTTAATAAAAGAATGCACTGCAATTCATCAACAGACATGCACATATACAAAGTGATCACTAATGCTCTACCTAATGATCACTAGTTACATAACCAATTATCACAAACTACACATGTAATATGAAAAAATTTCACTTAAGGTTTGAAATACATTTTTTAAGAAAAAAGTTAATGATTCGGTTATAACTATCTCCTTGAAATTGCTCACCAAATAAACACGTATCCAAAAGGATCACTAATATCATATCTAACAGTCGCTAATTACCTTCCTAACAATCACAAACTAGACATGCAGTATAAAAAACTGGTCCTGGAGGTTTTTATGCAATATTTATAGGACAATATTTTGAATATATTTGGGATAATATTTGGCTTTAGGACAATATTTTGAATATCTTCTGAATATCTTTTTATAAAACTTCTTTTTCAGCTTTACACTCAATTCTTAATAAGAATTTCTTGTGATATAAATCATCTAGAAATTTTGGAATAATAGATAAAACTTCCTTTTTAATAGTGGAATAATGAACTTGAGGTCTAGTCTAGGCTCCACTATGGAACCTTACTAATTGTTCAGGATTTGGTTCAAGACATTGCTTAAGAATTGCTCCAAAAACCTTTATCTGATGCATCAGTTTGAACTGTCATGAATGCATGTGGGTTTGGTATGCTAAGACATGGGAGTGATTTGACTTTGCTGTTGATATGACTATTTGAGCATGCTTATAAGACCATGTAAGAGGATTTTTCTTGAGCCTTTGAAATAGTAGTTTGTAAATTTTCCTAAGTTTGGGGAAAAAAATCTACAACATAATTGATACAATCAAGGAACCTTTGCAATTGATCTTTGTCTTTGATTTCGTCTGGATGGGTTTAATAGTACCATTACAAATTTTATAGCCTAAAAATCGGATATTTATTTGAAACAATTTCATTTTTGGAGCAGAAATGGCAAAACCATTTCTTTTAATGAAAGTGAAAAATATTTTTAGATGTCTGAAATGTTGATCCAAGCTTTTTATATAGATAAGAACGTCATCAATGTAAACTATCGAAAATTCAGAATAATCGTTGCATATATCATTCATAATATGTTAAAATTCAGAAGGTGTGTTTTCGAGTCCAAATGGCATCACATTCCATTTGTAGTGTCCAAATGAAGCTGTGAATGTTGTTTTATACTTGTCTTTTCAGCAATTTGAAATTGCCAAAAGTCAGATTTCATGTAAAATTTTGAAAATAATTTTGCATTATATAATTTTCCTAATAAATCTTTTTTGTTAGGAACTGGATATCTTATCCATTGATGAGTGGTTTGTAATTTATGACTAATCTAGAAACACCATGTTCCTTTTCTGCTTAATTGTAGACATAGAAGATTGCACAACTCCAAGGAGATTTGGAGGGTTTCATGAGCCTTTTGTCTAATAAAGATTGAATTTCCTTTTTACAAAATTCTAAAAGTTCTTTATTCATTTGAATAGGGCGTGCTTTTGTTGGAATATTTCTTTTATCAAAATCACTTTCGTATGGTAATTCTACCATATGTTGCTTTCTATCCCAAAAGACATTTGAGATATCAGCAGAGACATATTGTTCAAATAATTTCTTGATTGTTTGAAACTTTTGTTAAATTTTTGGTTCAATAGGTTGTTCTTCAATACTGGCTTGAATACTTTCTGTTTGGAGAAAAATTATTTGTTTTTCTTTAGCAGAACTGATTTTAAGATGGAGGCTTCGTGAACAGCTACAATATCTTTATTTTTCATAGGAGAAGCAAATTAAATCTTATTTCTTTTCCAAGAATATTTGAATAAATTCCTTTGAAATCAATATTAAAGGGATACATTTGAGTAACGAAGGGAGTTCTAAGGATAACGTGTTGGTTGAGATTTTTAACAAGTATAAAAATATTTTTGAAACAATATTCATTGTTGTAAAGATAAGCATTTGAAAGCTTGTAATTAATTTGAAGCTTGGATTCGATAGCCCTTATTAATTTCTCTTTAGTTTTTTCAAAATATTTTGAAGGAATTAAACCATCTTAAATGCAATTCATATCAGCACTACTATCTAGCAGAGCAATAGGATGAAGTTTGAAATCTATGACTATAATAGTATGATAAACATAACATTTTTTAAAATCAATATGGTTAACGACTGAAAGGAGTATTTTAAGATCTTGATCATCTGAACTTAATTTCGGACAAGAAGGAGGAGATTGATTAGGAAGTTTTGAAGATTCAAGAGAAGAAACTTAATTTTCAAGCTCTTGAGAAATAAGGATTGAATTCGATTCCTCAAGTTGATTTTGTGTTTTAATCTGGTTTCTTAAATCTTTTACTTTGTCATTGAGTTTATTGACTTCTTGTTTTAATTCTTTGACTGTTTGTGGTTTTGAGAGACTTGATCCTTATCCTTCATAGGTTTCTAATACTTGTTTTTCGTTAAAAGGTGGTATTCTTGATTCGATAACTTTAAGCTTTGAATAAAAATTTTTAAGCTTATGGAGGCATTGCGTTTTTATTTTTGGCTCCTCAATCTTTTCAATGATATCGAGGAGGAGTTCTTCCTGAGATTGATCTTTTGTAATAACATTACAATTGTTCGGACAAAGAGAAACTTCTTTATCTGAGTAGTTTGAATGGCTGGAATTAGATGTTTATATTTCACAAAGGGCTTCCCATTAATCGTCATGAATTAAAAGGGAAATCATTATTTCTTGAAGTTTTTTATGTTCAAATTTCATAATTTTCTCTTTTAATGGACATTTATTGGCTTTGTGACCTACATGACGACATTTATAACACGTAATAACTTGAATTTGAGAAGGATTGGGAATATTTTATTTTTATTGGAGAGGTTGCCTTTAGAGATTCTCTTGCGGCTTTGGTAGTAAGGATTTTTAATTTCATATTTTTTAGGATGAACTTGTGAAGATTTTTTAATGAGTTTTTTTTTTTTCGATGAAGGAGCTTCTAGTCTAGAATAACCAAAATGCTCGCAAAATGATATGAGTTCCTTTTGGAAGTTTCTTTTTGAATGAATATTTATTTTGAATTCTTAATTCAATACAAAGAGCTAATCCATCTTTTTTAAGAAAGCTAAATAAGTGACCATAAGTTAAATTACGCTATGGAATTTCCGTTGTTCCCCAATGATGTCTTAATTTTTGTCTTATTATTTGGGAAAATAAAGTAGGTAATTTGGAAA
>JAKOGI010000425.1:584343-609955 GCA_029747015.1 Carnegiea gigantea
ACGTCCACATTCAAGGTGATGAATTTCACAACTTCAAAAACTTTGTCGTCATATTTAGAGTTTATTTCAGGCTCATGTCTACAAATTTCAATCCTAGATTTCTGAATCCCCTTCCTTCAAATTCACAAGAGACAGTTTTATTACAAATCAAAGACGATAAAATGATAGTCTTCACTCCAAAACTTCTCAAATGGGATGAGATAACTCTTCCATATGAGATTGAGCTTAAAGAACCTCAACCATCTGCACAAATAGAAAGAAGAGATATTGATCAAATCATAGAAGAACCTACCGGTAGGGTTATTCTAAAATTTTGATCTTTATCTATCAAAGAAGATACTTTGATTCTCGGTCCCTCAAATTTTTGAAGATCTTTCTCTGATTTTTCTTCGAGATCCGAACCTTTGGACCATTCTCAAAGATATAGGTTTAGAGCTCTAGTCCTTGAAAGTATTCATGACCCTCCATCTTCTACCTCTTCCAGAATAGGAGCTATAATTAATGTTCTTACCAAAATGGATTTTTCCAATGATTGGTCAATTCTTAAAGAAGACTATTACTCTAATCAGAATACTTCTCTTAAAGTATGGTTTGAATAAACCAATTGAGATGTCCGAGAACAAATAAAAAGGGAATGGATCAATGACATGGAACATCTTAAGGTTAATATTCCTTTCTTTATATGGTTCCCTACCTTTTCTTCTAAACAAGGCATGCAAGATGTTTATAAACAACCTAGCCTTAATGTCCAGATAAATATGCTCAAAACGTGCCATTTTGTTAACAGGAGTAATGTTTCTTCCATCCAGCCTTCACAAGAAGACATCAAAATTCTCCTCAAAAGTGAACCCATTCTGGCTACACCTTTTTGCAAAGGCCGGGAGAGGAATGATATAGTCAAACTTGATCATCTTAAGAAGGGCCATCAATAAGCTAACTATACAAATGCCATCCTCAACACAATTACTGAACAATTGAATCATGTCTTAATCGGATTAGGAGAAACCAATAGGATAGCTAAGGCTCTAATTCCCAAACAAGTTGGTAGTTATGCTGACAACATTTCTCATCCATACTTCAAAATGTACAGTATTCCAAAGAAAAATGAAGAATCCTTACTTAAAACCTCCTCAAGTGCTAATAGCCATTTCCTTAAGATCATTTCAAAACAAATCAAGGAACTTGATACTTCCTTAAAAGACAAAATGATAACTTGTCTCGACAAAGCTTGCTAAAACCAAGTATTAGACACCTCTTCCGAAGAAGAAGAGGATGATGCCAAAAGTAGTAGCAGTAGTGAAGATATCCTCAATGTCATAGAAGAAGTATTTGAAGATTCTTCACCTCCTACTGTCAACAAAATTAGGAATTGGAATTAGGGTAGTACTAGAAACTACTACCCAAGGCCAACTCCTCCTGATCTCCAGTATGCAGAAAGATGAAGTTTCGTAACCTCTCACTTCAGTGGGGATTCTATTTACCAACGGAACATAGATAGGAAATCAAAACATGAGATCCTATCCACCTTCAAGAAATGACCATGACAGTATTTGCCTATAAAGCCAAAAGATATTCTAGATTACAAGTTACTGCTGCCTTAGCCATTGGCTTTGTCGGACAACTAAAAAGCTGGTGGGATAACTTCCTTGATGCTAAAAGAAGAGAGAAAATTATCAATCACCACTACACAAGGCCAAAAGATGATGGTACTATTAAGATAATTGAAGAAGGACCAGAAATGCTCATCTATACCATCACTCTTCATCTTATAGGAAATCCAAAAGAAGAACAAGCGTTTTCTAAGACAATCCTCATCAACTTTAGATGTCCTACCTTGACTGACTATAGGCGGTATAAGGATGTCATTCTTACAAATGTTCTCAAAAGAGAAGATGGCATCCAAGATTTTTAGAAAAAAAGATTTATCGCTGGATTATCAAAACTCTTCGGAGAACGTATCCTCAATAATTACGCTAAAATTTTACGACCAATGACATTCCTTTTGGTTTACTAACATTTGGGAAAATCTTTGGTGTTGTCCAAACCGAAGGACTAAATCTCTGTAATGAGATCAAACTTCAATCTAAATACGTATCAGAAAGGGCACAATCTCGTAAAGAGATGAGAACCTTCTGTGAAGCATTTGGCATTACCAAAATTAGAGCACCTTCTATAGCCCACAAAAGAGTTCAAAGAAAAGGACCCAAAGAAATACTAGGTGACGTCCTAGGCCCCTAAGCCATTTAAGAAGAAAGAAATTCCAAAACCTCCTCCAAAAAAGCAGTAGCCTAGCAAAAAGAAAAAGACCATAATCTGCTACAAATGTGGCAAAATGGGTCACAAAGTCTTCCAATACAAAACAAAGCATCTAAAAACTAAAATTTCAGAGGGTCAATTCCTTCACACCATTTCCCAGGTTACCTTTCAAAAATGGTATTCAATTGTCAAGCTAGTAGTTAATGACTTCTCTATTAATACAGTAGGTCTCAGTAACAGTGGAGCTGATCAAAATTGTATTAAAGGAGGAATCATCCCTACAAAGTACTACGAATGAACTAAGGAACACTTGGGCAGTGCTAATGGAGAACCATTAAGCATTAGGTATAAGCTTAACAAAGATTATATTCAAAATAATGGAGACTGTTTTTAAAATGTTTTCTTAATAGTTGACAATATTACAAATGATGTTATTTTGGGTACGCCCTTTTTAACTCAAATCTATCCATTTTATGTCAATAAATCTGGTGTTCATAAAAAAATTATAGGAAAACCAATTTATTTTAATTTTCTTTCTACTGCTCGACAAAGGGAAGTGACTAGTTTACAATCATCTTCTATTTTCAAACAAATAAATATTTTAAGGATAAAACAAAATCAAATATGTCATCTTAAGAAGAAATTTCTTATCTTCGAGTTAAAGAACGATTACAAAACCCATCTATATAATAAAAGATTCTAGATTTAGAAAAGGTTATCAAAAGAAAGTTATGCTCGGATCTTTCTAATGCATTTTGGAAAAGAAAGAAGCATATTATTTCTTTCCCAAATGAAAAGGATTTTGATGAATGAGACATTTCGATAAAAGCTAGACCCACTCAAATGAATATTGAACTTCTTGAGCATTGCAAAAAAGAAATTCAAAATTTATTAGATAGAAAGCTTATACGACCTTCCAAGCCTCCTTAGAATTGTGCAGCATTTTATATTAATAATGCAGTTGAAAAGGAACGAGGAGTTCTAAGGCTAGTTATTAACTACAAACATCTTAACAAAGTTCTTCAATGAATTAGATATCCTATTCCTCAGAAAAGAGATTTGCTAAATAGATTGTACAATACAAAAGTTTTCTTGAAGTTTGGCATGAAGATAGGATTGTGGCAAATCCAGATTGCTGAGCTTGACAGATATAAAACTATATTCACAGTTCCATTTAGACATTATGAATGGAACATCATGCCATTTGGATTAAAAAATGCTCCTTCTGAATTCCAAAATATCATGAATTACATCTTTAATCCTTACACTTCTTTTATCATTGTCAACATTGATGATGTTTTAGTTTTCTCATATATAATTGATCAACATTTCAACCATTTGCAAATTTTTATATATGTTGTTGAGAAAAATGGGTTAGCAGTGTTTGCATCGAATATGGTTTTATTCCATACCCAAATTAGATTTCTTGGTCACGACATTTACGAAGGCACCATTAAATCCACCATGAGGTCACTAGCATTTACTGATAAATTTTCTGATGACATTAAAGATAAGAAATAATTGCTATGATTTCTTGGGTGTCTCAATTATGTTTCGGATTTCTTTCCAAATTTACAACAGACGCATCAGACATAGGATACGGTGGTATTCTGAAACAAAAGTTAGAGTCACAGCCTAATAAATAATTAGCTAGGTTTCATTCAAGTCTTTGGCTTAGTCCACAACAAAACTATTCCACTGTCAAAAAGGAATATTATCTTTAGTACTTTGTGTTTGAAAATTTTAAGACAATTTTTTTTACAAAAAATTCTCACTTCGAATATATTGCAAATCAGCAAAAGAAATTTTATAAAAGGATGTTAAGAATCTGGTCTCAAAATAAATATTTGCCAGATGGCAAGCAATTCTTTTTGCTTTTGATGTTGACATTAATTTTATCAAAGGTAAAAATAATTCTCTTCCAGACTTCCTTACAAGAGAGTTTCTGCAAGGAAAGAGTGAGAAAAGTTCGTTATTGCAAGAATCAAAATGAGCATTGACAAGGACAAAGGTAAAGGGATACAACAGGCCGAAGATTATCAACTTCAAATCCGAACACATTATACATTTTTACCTCTAGTTAACTTCCCTCTATTACCTACAAAGCTGTTGTTTCTAACCCTCCTCCAAAACCAACTCATGACAACACCTATTTAGTTCGACAATTGAGTACCTTTTCGTCACCGGTTACAAAACAGCTCCTTCCTTTGAAACAATCAAACCATTAATACAAAAAACCTTTGGAAAAATCTCATTTTCCTAGTGATGACGCTCTCAAAACACAACAATTTTATGAGCTCATCCTGGTTGATATCCGCTCAGTCGACATTACCCACACCTATTACAAAATCAGCTTAGGTTTTATCCTCTTCTCCAAATGCATTATTCATAATGTGCTAAGTACTCAGCAATGGAAGAATCCTTTCGAAGAAAGGAAATTTTCTATCATTTTCAACCCATCAACTTATAATGACAACGATTACAAAATGGCTTGGCATCGGGGCATTTCTCTAGCACACTGATATGCACTTATGATTCTTTAATTTTCATGACAATTGCACAAATATCTTCCTTATCTAGTTCTACTACTGGTGGACATGGTTCAGATGTTCTACTTCTATTCTTCCTAACGAAGCAAAAGAAGGTTGGGACTACTGGAACAAAAACACACCAACCATTGAACCATGCACAAAAGAAGTCTAAGTTTTTTGAACTTTCAACAGTGCCTGGATTTCTAGTTAGGAGTATCGCTTCCAAAATTATTTACTCAGTACATTTCCATTGTCAATAGTCTGAGTTTACAAACTTAAGTGGTGGAATGAATACAAAACAAAGTTATGTGGCAAAGAAAATGTAGAGCTTTTCTGCAAGACAAAAACAAAGAAGTTCACCCTTCACAATCTACATACATTTGGCAAGAAGAAGAAGATAACCACAAGGCCATCTACACCAGTCAAAAGAGAAAGTCCTTCATCATCAACAAAAGCTCAATCCAAAGGACTCATAAAAAATGAATGCGAAATTTTAGAGTTGCTCAAAGATGATCCAGCCATGAGATAAGTTTTTCTGCAAAAAATTGTTGATAGAAAAGACGACTCAAGAGATAAGACTGCAAGTTCTGCTTGATCTTCTGTAAGACATAATCCATGTGATCTATAGGATTCGTAGGATCCTCATTATCTGCAACAAAAATAAAAAACAAAAGGAAAAAGAAAAGAGCGCGTAGAGGCCTTGACCTTTGGCAAAAGTAAGGGTCATTTTCTGAACAAAATCTTTTCTTTTGCAGGTAAAACAAAAGTGTCGGCAAAGCATCATTTTCCACAATACCCAACAAACTACTATTCACAAATAGTATTGAGCACAAATGTCAAAGTTCTACAGTCAAGAGATAAGACTGACAAAGCTTTCGGTGCATTATTAATAATTACGACAAGCATAAGGAATCTACTTTTACAAAAGCTAGGCATCAATAATTTATGTCTCAACCATATAAGGAGATGAATTCGTTCTGTAGAAGGCAGAGCGATTCACTACGAATTTTCCCCTGTGATCTATTAAGCCTTTTAAAAAAATCTTCTCTCGATCTCTCTCTCATAAATTTAGTCGCTATGTATTATTTTCCACCTACAAATTCTGCAAAATTCCAGCTACAATTCCTGTAAGTACTGTCCGTATAAATTTACTATCTTCAACAAAGTTACAATTTGATGTTCACTTCATGAGTTAGCTGTGCGTCTCTGTGCGTGTGTGTGTGTGCGCGTGTGTGTATATATATAGATATATATATACTAATATATGTATATATATATATATATATATATCAATATATATAGATATAATTATATTTATATTATTATCATATATATATATATATATATATATATATATATATTCTTATATATATATGTGTGTGTGTATATGTTTGTGTGTATGTCTATATGTATGTATGTATGTAGGCATGTATGTATCTGTATATACATATACATATATATATACATAATATTATATATATATATATATATATATATATATATATATATATATATATATATATATATATATATAATTTATATATATATATATATATATATATATATATATATATATATATATATATATATATAGATAGTTATAAATGCGTGTGTGTGTGTGTATATATGTATAGGTATGTATGTGTGTGTGTATATATATACACACACATGTTCGTATCGAAAATGTATTATTTTTGCCGCACTTTGCACCTGTTTTATGCTCGTTGTAATTGTTATTTTTGGATTTTGATTGGATTTTATATTGTTTTGTAGGTTTTGAATGAAATTAAAATAATTATCGAAAAATACGAAAAATACTGAAAAATATTAGAAAAGAAGAACTGGACTGATTTGACTCAAGCCTGAAGCAAATTGCTAGGCCCATTTCCTTTTACCCCAGGGAAAAAAAGAAAATAAAACCAAAAAAATCCCCCACCCTCACGTGTCCATCGTGTGCCTTCTAACGGCCCCCCCACTTAAACCTTCTCTCTCCTCCCTCTCGGTTCTAAGAACCAGAAAACCCAGCCCCCGGATACATCCCCTACTTATTTTATTCCTTACCTCCTTTCCTATCCATCTCTTCTCCCTCTTCAACAGCTCATCACCTTCAACCATTAAGCAACGTAGCACACCACCATTCCATCCTCATCCACTCGCAATCCATGCTTTAAACGGCAGCGAAGCACGATATTTTCTGCCCATGCATCTCGAATCGAACTGTGAAGATTGAAGGAAGCATGGGTACAAATTGCAAAGGCGAGCTCCAGGTTAGAGGTTAGGCATTCTCACGTTTTAGTTAGTTAAATTTGGCAATTTTGTTCCCAAAAATTCATATGTTCCTTTTCAATTTTAAGGATTAAGGTTATTTGCTGGGTAGATTCTGGGTTTCAATTCATGTAATTATGCCTCATGAACGGATTCCTAGGTTGTAATTCATGAAATTAAGGGTTATTTTTTTTGGTTTGGCTTTCCATTAAGGGTTATGTCTATATGTCTGCTCATATATATATATATATATATATATAAAAAAAACTCTATATATATATTATATATATATATATGTACATATCCACATTAGAATATTATAGATATATATAGATAATATATATATATTTGATATCTGTATATCTATATTATATATGTGTATGCATATATATAATATATATATATAATATATATAATATATATGTATATATACCTATATACCTAAATGTATATAGGTATGTAGGTGGGTGTTGTCGCGAGTTGTGTGTATACATATATATATATATATATATATTTGTGTGTGTGTGTATATATATATATATACACACACACATTCATATGCATTCAAACACACACACACACACACATACATATATATATATATACACACACACGTATGCATGGGTATGTGTGTGTGCATATATATATATATATATATATATATATATAAATCTGTGTATGCATATATATATATATATATATGCATGTGTGTGTGTGTATATATATATATATGTATATATGCGCATATATATATATATATGTATATATATATGCAGACACATGGATATATATATATATATATATATATATATATATATATATATATATATTTATATATATTTTTATATATATATATATATATATATATATATATATATATATATATATATATGGATATACATATGTATATATGTATAAATATACATATATGTATATATGTGTGTGTGTGTGTGTGTGTGTGTGTGTGTGTGTGTGTGTGTGTGCGTGTGTATATATACACATATATATATGTGTATATATATATGTATGCACACACACACACACGTACATGCATATATGTAACACCCCCAGCCCCTATAGCCAGGAGCGTTATGCTTTGTTAACTTTCTACTTAAATTTCGAGGCGAAATAGACAGAGTTTCCCTTAAAAAACGGCCGTTTTGAGACTAAAAGTCTTACAATAAGCCCTGTAATCATCAGAAGCGTAAACGATTTTAAAATGAGCTCAACGGCTACACGCTGGAATTCATAACTCAACGAACAACTCACTTGGAGTGCGTCAAACAATATGGTTCATTGATATAGGGGAAGTGAAATATACAACTCAACGATTCACATGACTGGAGTATTGGGCCTTACATCCCAAAACGTAACTGATTGTAGCTAAAAGGGCAGCTGACAAATTAGATGGTTGGCACACATGGCCCCTACAGACCGACTCGTAAGCTGAATACACTAATGAATTAGAATACTTGTTTACAAATGTTTACAATTCTAGGAATACATTACGTGACTTTGTTAAACATGTAAGACCCATTCAAATGGGCACACATGACACCTTGTAAGCAAGAATAGAATCCATCTTGACATAAGTGGCTTAGCTTCTACTTGTCATAATGCAAACCTGAGGAAAAAGGGGAAATAGTAATGGGATGAGCAATCACACGCTCAGTGAGTATTCTCGAACTCCTTAAAACTAAAATTGTTGCAGGTAATAATACCATTAATAGCCACATATCGCGTGCTTATGTATTACTATCGTATTAGGCAATCATAGTCCTCGATGAAGGACTACTATCCATAAACTTCATTTTAACTACTCAAACCCATTTCTAGGTCCCTGAATGACTAAATTCCTTTACTAACAAGCAGTGAAACTCATAAGTAAGAAACGAGGCTAAGCACAGGACTTTCTTTCATAAGTTATGTGATATAGTTCGTGATTTATGCTTTATCTATCTAATTCACTCATACGAGATGCTTAAACACATACAGTAGAGATTATTCAAGGAGCTTTCTTTAGCTAAACATGTACACTCAAACTCATACGCTTGATGTATTACAAGGACATGGCCATGTTGTACTTGAGATTTCATTCATACTGCACTTAGAATCTTAATCACATGATATGCATAAAAATCCTTCTTTCTTTTTCTGAACACACTTCACTAAGTCTCTTTAAGCTCATAAAAACTCTTTTCTTAGCCTCTTGAGGCTCGTATTCTTCAAAAGAATCTCTTTTATATTGGTCCTAATAGGACGCTTATAAACTTTTCACGTTTCATTCAATAAGGACTCCTCTAAATGGCCCACCATAAAAAACTTTCCTTTGAAATACTTAAATGACCAAATGCGATTACTTTTTCTTTGCCTATTAGGAAAAATACTTCTGGCATAAGATCATTACAAGGTGCAGATTGGGTGAGATCTATTCTCAAACCCATAGTGAGACCTAACACTCACGCTAAACTCTTACTCCTGGGATGGCAACATATAACATTTTGGACCATTACCCTCATCAAGGTCTTTTAGGGTTTCCTAGTATCAGGACTTATCCCCTAGGCTAACATCATTCATATCATATTATCTAAAGCATATTATCTTAGCTAATTTAAAGCATGTGGGCCATAATGACTAATAAGTTTGCTACCTCTCACAGTGAAATCCTTTTTCATACATCGCACTCTCTTCTTATTTTAATTCTGTAAGGATTCCCCCATTCAAGCGAGTTCACTTCTAAAACTGCATACATATATTTAAAATAGGCCATCGATTGCTAATAGTCATGACTACTATTAGTTACAACCATGAAAACTTTGTTTTTCAAACACACCCTTACTTGCAACAAGAAACTTGATGACATAAACGGAAGGGGGTTTGCACGTAACACATTCAAACACTCCATAATCAACTCAGCAGATAAGCCACACGTGGCCTCGCAATCTACATAATTGCTGTTAAACACAACCTAGGCTCCCTCCTCACACAACACCGACCACAAAGAACCTTAAAATTCTCACAAGCTCATCCTCAAGCCATCCGACTATCAACTTGGTTTTCAATTCCATAACCATAGCATATTATCATAAAAGTCAAATGGAATAGCTACGTATAAACTTACCGAGCGAGTAGCAACCATCCAGTAGCTCCATACAGCATATATATATATATATATATATATATATATATATATATATATATATATATATATATATATTTGTGTGTATATATATATATATATATATATATATATATATATATATATATATATATATATATATATATATATATATATATATATATATATATATTGCATTAACTTGAAATAAGTACTTAACGAATTGAAATAAACTCACAAGGCATGAAACTAGGCTGCATTCATAACTCGCAAATAGAAGGTAAGCATGCGAAGTTCATGTCATTTCTAAAGCATGATTGATCAGCTTAACATACATCGTTTAAAGACATTTTTAGATTGTTTTGAGAACATCTCTAAGCATGGGTTAACTAATTCAATATACATCAATTTAAAGCGCATTAGGTTGTTTCAAGGGCTACTTTTAAACATGATTCGCTAACTTAGCTAGCATTGATTCAAAGCATTCTTAGTTCTTCTTGAAGTTACTTTCAAGCACGAATTAACTTACTTAACGTGCATTGATTTGAAGCGTGCTTAGGTCGTTTCAAGGCTACTTTTAAATACAAACTAACCCAATTAGCGTGCATCGAATATCGGCATTCTTAATTCATTTCAAAGTCGTCTTCAAGCATGAATTAGTTGACTTAACGAGCATTGATTCGAAGTATTCGTATATTATTTTGAAGCTACTTACATGCATGTATTAACTAAACTAACATAGACTGATTCGAAGCCATTTTCAAGCGTTGGGTAACTAAACTAACCTCTATCATTTCAAAGCATCATTATGTTATTTTGAAGTTACTTTTAGACATGAATTAACTAAACTAATCAAAGGCGCGGAAATTAGTTCAGTACTAGCAGTTTCTGGTAGCAACTAAACATGCACAACCCATACTAATCTCAGTCGAAATAAAACATCCAAAACCAGTCATCATGTTCTCATTTGATCTACTTATCTTAAACTAGCATGCAGCATTATTTAAGGGCAAAAATCTTTTCAAATTTACTAATGCTTAGGAGGCAAGAAACACCCACCTGGACTCCAAGCTACGGACCCATTCTAAGCACTTTCGAGCTCGATTTGCACGTCGAAAAACCTCAATCCTTGACCCAATTAGTCCCAAACGCACGCCCAATAGCTTAGATCGAACCTTAGCCCGAATGCCTTGCTTGAGATGAAACCCCAGCTCGTGAATCTAAGGATTGTGTGTGGCTTAGGTTGGATTTGACCCTCAATTTATAGCGGAGGTCGCTTTTTGGGTGTTTCGCCGGATTTTGGCATGTTCGCGCCGTCCACGGCTGACCATTATGCGGTTGGGATTGCTCTAGTTCGCGGTGAGAAATGGGTGAAAGAGAATGGAGGAGTTGGTGGTGGTGTTAGCTACGGACAGGGGCCATCATGGTCCCTCCCTGGTTCACCGGTGGCCCGTGGGTAAAGGAGGAAGGAGGTGGTAGGTCGGAGGTCAGTGGTTCTCTGGTTTGCATGGAGGAAGAAGGAGAAAAAGAGCAAAGGGAGAGAGGAATGGGGGTCGGGCTGTGCGTAAAGGAGAAAGAAGGCAGCTTAAGCTCTGGCGGCATTTTACCAAAATGCTCCTTGTTTCGCTCTCTCTCCTTTTTTTTTTTGTTTCAAGCTTGCGCAATACTTAACACCGCTATTCTAATTCGTATCCCGAATTCTAAACCCAGAATCAATAATACGGCCTTTCATCGATCACTCGTTCCCAAATATATCTAGGTTCTATTTAAAAAACGTCGAACCACTTCTAAAGTTGACAATCCAATCATATTCGGGTACCTAACTGATTTAGCACTCGTTAATAATCCATATTAATGCATACTAAAAATCATTGAAAGAATTTCAAAACTAATAATAATAACATTAACAACGACTAAAACATTCTTTTTAATAAAATTATGGTTCACATAAGCACGTCGATAATAATTTCACTCGTACAGTTAGTAAAAATACGATTTTATAACGCAAAAGGGCAATACACTCAGCTTGACGAAAAGTAAAAAATGCAAGTGTTACAATATAAATGTCTTTATATATATACATACATATATATATATATATATATATATAATATTATATCTTTATATATATTATACATACATCTAATATATACAACACCCACATATTATATATATAATATATATATATTATATAATATATTATATATATATATCTATATATATAGATATTAGATAGAGATAGTGGTTGGCACATTATACCACATATATATTAGTGGATAGATAACATAGATAGAATTGTACATACATACTACTTATATATATATATATAGCACACAACACACACACACACACAGATATATGATATATATTATATACATACATACATAGATATATACACACACCCACTCACACACGCACACACGGTATATTCCACACCCACATATATTATATATAGTTATGCATATTATACATAAACACATATAAACCAAATATGTTACACCCACGCACGCACACCCACACACAGATATATATATATATATATATATATATATATATATATATACACACACACACACACACAATATATATATATATATATAATATATTATATATATATATATATAAATTATATATATATATATATATATATATATATATATATATATATATATATATATATATATATATATATATATATATATTATGCATGTGTGTGTGTGTGTGGTGTGTATATATATATATATATAGAATATATTGTAGATATATATATATAGAGAGAGAGAGAGAGAGAGAGAGAGACAAAGAGAGAGAAATATGTTGTAACACCGGCCTCCTTTGTTTTTCGTTAAGCTAATTGAATTGTCTTTTACGTTATAAATTCGCATTTTTATTCTCTATATGAGTTAGATTATTATTGATGTGCTTATGTAGGCGTTAATTTTATTAAAAAGAATATTTCGTCGCTATCTGTATTATTATTATTTCCGTTAATTATTTATAAAATATTTGACTTGATGCTAACCCAAGCCTTCAAAATCGTTTTTCGATTTATTTAGCAGTTTCTCGAATATAGTTTAGAACGTCGGTTTTAGAACATTTCAACCCAAATCTAGAATGAGTGTTAACGAACTTGGGATCGGGAATCGAGTTGTGGTGGCATTTGAACCCAAATGAAACAAAAAAGGGGGAAAAGGAACATAAGGTGCCAAAGCCCCTTACTCTATCAAAAAACGCACGCGAGCAGGGGGAGGGTTCTCAAACCCTAGCCTCGGCCAAACCCACCGCCTCCTTGGCTCGCACCCGGTCAGCCATCCCTAGCCGCAACTACCGCGATAGATAGAGGGAGAGAGGGAGGTCAAGCGAGAGAGGAAGCGTCGGGGTCAGGGCTAGAGATGGGCAGCATCCGTCTGTTCCCCGCCACCGAAGAGAAAGAGAGAGAAGGGTTGAGTGAGGGCAACGGTTTAGAGGGTTAGGGTTTGAACCCAAAGCATCACTAGTACCTCGACCACCATCGATGTGGTCTTGATCTGCATGGCCAAGGGCTAGAGCGAGGGAGAAGAGGCAATAGTAGCAGCATCACGCGGAGCAGGGGTCAGGGCCTAGCTTCGAATCAGTCCATGCAACCCATAATCGGGTCCTTAAGCTTGGAGCGAGGTGGGTGTTTCTCGCCTCCTAAGTATTAGTAGTTTCGAAATTATTTTAACGTTTAAGTTACGATACATGTTAAGTTTAGTTAGTTTATGCCAGAAAATGACTTCGGATCGTTAAATATTGGTTTAGTTGATTAATACTCCAAGGTGGCCTTGAATCGATATATGTTTGTTTAGTTAGTTCACGCTTGTAAATTAGCTTTGAAATGAGTTATGCATGTCTAGAATCGATTCAAGTGTATTTAGTTAATACATGGCTGAAAATTAGCTTCGAAATGAGTTATGCATGTTTAGAATCGATTCAAGTATACTCAGTTAAGACATGCTTGAAAATTTGACTTGAATGGTGACTTCAATGTAATAAATGAACATCTTGGACCGTATTATGCTTAAGTGGCTTAATTAGACTTGAATAGTGCCTTCGATGTAATAAACGAACGTCTTGAATCGTATTATGTTTAAGTGGCTGAATTATACTTGAATAGTGACTTCAATGTAATAAACAAACGCCTTGAATCGTATTATGCTTAAATGACTTCGTTAGGCTTGAAATGTAACTTCGAAACAATGAATGAATGCCTTGAATCGATACTTATCTATTCAGTTGAATTATGCTTGTGAAGTAGCTTTAGAAACAAGATTCGAATGACAAAATAAGCATGTTTACTCTTAACTGCAACACATGAATGTAATCGTGTTTCATGCTTTCTTAGTTTGATTCAGCTTACTAAGCGTTCATTTCAAGTTGATGTCGTATGATATATATATATATATATATATATATATATATATATATATATACACACACATACATATGTATGTATGTATGGTTATAGTCGTTCGTTGCAGCACACTGCTAATTATTGTTTGTTTATTCAGTAAGTTAAGTATTGGTAAGTTACATAAGTTTACGTATCGCTTTTCAGTACATCATAATGATTAGAATACTAAATTACGAAATGGAAACCAAGATGGCAGTTGGACGGTTTGAGGTAGAATTATGAGTGGTTCGAGGTCCTATGGTCAGTTGCTATGTAAGGAGGGAGTATGGGTTGTGATTACCACAATCGTGTAGATTGCGAGGCTATGTGTGGCTCATGTTGCTAAGTTGAATTATGAAGTGTTTGAATATGCACATGTGCATCCCCCCACCCTTTCTATATCATTAAGTTTGATTACTTGCATAAGGGTGAGTTTTGAAAAAGAAGGATTTCATGTTTTGAAATGATAGTAGCCATAATTATTAGTGCATGATGGCCTATTTTAACTAAATCAATAAAGTTTTAGGAGTGAACTCACTTGAACGGGGGAGTCCCTAAAAAGTTTTACAAAGGCATGAGTTGTATGATAAAGGATTTCGCTGTGAGAGGTAGCAAACTTGTTAGTCGTTATGAGCAGTTTAAATGGCTAAGACAAGTGCTTAGGGATAATAGATGGGAGTGAACCTGCTTGAACGGGGGAATCCCTGGCCTCGGGAGTAATCCCTAGAGGCCCTGACGAGGGTTAAGGTTCAAAAGTTAGTTGCCATCCCGGGAGTAAGAGCTTAGTGTGAGTTAATCTCACTGGGATTGAGTGTAGATCTCTCCCAACCAGCACTTTATAATGATCTTATACCTAGAGTAATTTTCTAATAAGTAAGAAAAGCAGTCCGCATTTTGCCTTTTTAAGTATTTCAGAAAGAAAGTTTTTAAGGGTCACTATAAGACCAATATGACAGAGATTTTATGAAGAATATGAGCCTAAAGAGGCTAAGTAAAGTGTTTTTAGAAAAAGAAAAGAAATATTTGATGCACATCATGCGAATCTAAGTGCAGTATAAATCAAATTCCAAGTACAGCATGGTCATGCCCTTGTAATGCATCGAGCATATGAGTTTGAATGCGCATGTTTAGCTAACGAAAGTTTGTAGCATAATCTCTGCTTCATACGTTTAGCATCTCGTATGAGTGAATTAGATAGACTAGGCATAAATCACAAATTATATCACATAATCTATGAAAAAAGGTTCTGTGCTTAGCCCTCGATGCTTGGTTAAGTCTTTGACTGCCTGTTAGTAAAGAAGTTTGGTCATTTAGAGACCTGGAAATGTCTTGGAGTGGTTAAGGTGAAGTTTATGGTTAGTGATACTTCCATAAGAATTTTATGAATGCATAATATGATAGTAAAGTATGATTATGTTATATGTGACTATTAAAGATATTATTGATTGCAACGGTTTTGGTTTTAAGGGGGTCGGGGGACACTTACTGAGCGTGTGGTTGCTCATCCCACTACTCTTTCCCCTTTTTCCCCAGGTTCTCTTTGTGATAGGTAAAAGTCAAGCCACTTATACGGAGTTGAAGTTTACCCCTGGTTGAAAAAGAGTTATGTGTGCCATATAAAAGTAGGTTCATGAGTCTAATGATGTAATATAACGTATTCCTAGTTTGTAATTGTTGTAAACTAAGTTTTCTAGCTCATATAATGCATATTGTTTATGAGTTGCTCTGTATGGCCGTGTGAGCCAACCATTTGATTAGTTAGATGTCTTTATTTGAAATTAGCTGTGTTTTGGGATGTAACCCCCAGTACTACGGTTGTGTGGACCATTGAGTTGTATCTTTTACTTTTCCTGTATTAATTAACTATTCTGTTTGGTGTACTCCGAGCGAACTGCTCGTTGAGTTATAAACTCTGGCATGTGGCCGTTGAGCTTCTTTTAAATGTTTTACACTTTTGTTGATTTGCAGGGTTTTTTATAAGGCTTTTAACCTGAAAACGGTCAGTTTTGGGGGAAAACTCTGTCCATTTCACCCCGTCATTTTAAATAAAAAGTTAAGAAAACGTAACGCTTCTGGCACTAGGGGCTGGGGGTGTTACAATTGATGGCATCAGAGCAAAGGTCCTGCAATCATAGGGTGTGACCTGAGTCTTGCATTTTATATAGTCGCCCAGGAACACTTTGTGGTTATGTGACATATGTCTACTTTGCATGCACATGTGCCTTATAGTATGGCCATTTGTGACTTGCGTAAGGCTCGACTAGGTTGATTGAGTGAAAGTGGTGAGTTGGGCGTTAGTATAGGAGTCAATTAGCTCCCCACCTCAAGGTGAAGTTGTGAGTGCTCCATTGGTATAATATGTTCCTAATGTGCTAATTGACTTCACTGATTAGCTTTTATGCGATCCAGTTAAGCTGATCGAATAAAATTTGAGCCATGTGTTAGGATTTGAGTCCAATTCATTTTCATGTTCTTGTGTGAGCTAAGTGATGTTTTGAATGGTAAATGTTTTCTTCGTGCACTCTAACAAGACAATCAATAGTTTAAGCTCGCCGATTTAAACTCAAACGATTGAAAAATCTTTCTCTAAGCTTATCTTTGCCCCTAAAGTACGATTTGCTCCTCCGGCCCCATAATAGAGTGAGCGGATGTACTCGAAGGTTGGTAGAGAGAAAGTTACAAGCAGTTAATCATCCTTTTATTAAAGACAAAGAGATTCGAAATAGTTATACGATTTTTCATCCTTTGAAACCCCAGATTTTGAGATGTTAATGCCGTTTTGACTGTCGAGCCAAGTTTATCTTACACCAAAGGATTAGCTTTCCGTTAGTGATGATAAGGGAGTTTGGATTCACAAATATGCGCCCTTATGTGTGTCAAGTGTTGCTTGTAAATGTGTATGTGCTAAGATGTGTACGACGATAGAAATCCTTCGTAATGGGCTAGGAAAGGAATAATGGGAAATTAGTTGCTATGATTGGTAATCCTACTAAATGGTACCTTGCTGTTTTGAATTTTTGAATTGCCTGAGTGAAATTAGGAGATATTTTCACATGCATGCTTGAAAAATCTAAATGCTAGTGGTAGGATTTCGTTAAACATTGCGCAAGAATACCTACTGTTTCCCTTTCTTGCCATTGTTGCCTAAACCATACATTACTTGCATTCTATCATACGAATTGTTATATGTGAATGGGGTGACGATGTTTTGGCTCGAACGAACCCTGGGAGGAAGAACCTAGCAGACTTTGGAATTGTACGTAGTAAATGACTCCTACTAAGGTAAGCGACCTACAATGAGACTCCTATGATCACCTATAGGATGGGTACACCTCATAACACCTCAATGCATACCTATAAGACCAGTAATGTCGGCCATAATCAAACAACCCTTGCAGTTGGACACCAATCCTTCCTAAATTGGACGGTGTTTAGGGCAAGCCATTAACCACAGGTTGTAAAGGGGGATTGTACACATATATACAATTCTAGGTGTTCTTTCTATGTGACGACCCCGTGCGTCTGCATTTCTTAAGGATTTCTTATGACGTAAAGTGATGCTGTGTGATGTCTCTACTGCCTTGCTATGAAATAAAAACCCCCTGGTTAAGTAACTCAGTTTTGAAATGCTTCGATTTTGTATGTTAGTGAATGAGCTTGACTTGAGTCAGATTGGCATGTGATTTAATTATTCAGATTATCTAAGTTTGGTGATTCATGTCATGGCATAACCTCTGACTTGTTGCTTGCATCCCGTGAATTCTATGATTTCATGTAATAGTTGAATAACTGCATACACACATATTGAAGCATGATGGGACGACCTTAGAAACCTGCATTCGCACATTCTTGCCTTTGTATGTTTGATCAGAGTAGCGCAGTGGAAGCATGTAGGCCCATAAGCCATAGACCCAGAACTCATCTAGGAGCATAACCATTCATTTGTATGAATCCATGACTTCAAAGACGATCAGCCCCAAGTAAGAACCCTAGGGGAAGACTCCCCACCATTGAGATCATCAACTTACATTCCTGCCTCATCATTTCCTTCTCCAAGTTGTTCTTATCGACATGATTATGCTAGTTCATGTTAATCGTGATTTCAGATTTTCAGTGCTCTGTTGTAAACCCTACGTGATGTCAATGTGAATTCGAATGCTGTGTCAAGTTCTTTTATTGCAAATATAGCGCAATTGGTATCTCTGCTATCTTAGTGTGACATGGTAACCTTCTAATAAATGATTTAACCTTAGATTGACCTAATGTCTTCATGTTTCAGAACAAACCTGATTTAGTTGACCCCTTCATACAACTTTAGCATACCCTGTCTAAGTTTCTAGGAATGAAATGTTTAGAAGTTATTCATGGTTGATGTAAAAACATACAAATGCTGGTCACATATGCTTTCATTTGATAAAATTGCTTGCTAAATGTATATTAGCCGGTTCCATGTTACTTCCAATTCGGAGACCTGAGAATGCTAAAATGTGTTCGTGCCAAAAATGTGCTATTTTTCAGGTACTTTTACACCTATTTTATGCTCGTTATAATCGTATTTTTTGGTTTTTTATTTGATTTTATTTTGTTTTGTAGGTTTTGAATAAATGTGAAAAAATGTAAGCAAATGCGTGAAAAATGGTGGAAAATGCCGGGAATGGAAAATTGGACCGAATTAGCTCGAACATAGCCCAAAAGCCATTTTGTTATTTTAGCCCATTGAAAATAAGAAAAGAGATCGGCCCAAAATAAACCAGCCTAATTCCTTCCTCCCCCAAGCATGCCTGGCACATGACCCGATTCTTTCCCAGCCACCGGCGTGCGCCTCACGTGACTGCCTTCCTCCCCCTCTTAATTCACTCACACGTTCTCTCTCCTCTTTCCCGAAACCCTCGAAAACCCAGACCCTGAACCTCACCTGCTTCATCCCCGTTCAATCTCTCTCTTTCTCTACCCCATCTCTCTCTCGATTGAGCCACACACCATCACTATAGCACCATCAAGCATCATCATCTCGCCAGCACACCACCATAGTTGTCCCTCATCTCCACCATCCATAATACCCACCAAATCAACGGTGAAGGAGTGAGAAGGGCTCGGCATAAATCGAAGCAACCGACGCCACTGAAGAATTGTAGGTAATTTTAGAATTTTCGGGGTTAGGTTAGGTTTAATTTTGTTTCCATTCCAGTTATTCAAATTTTAGGGTAAATTTTGGTTTTAGGTTTTTGATTTTAGATTTGCTATTAGCCCTCAATTTCATGTAATTAGGCTTAGTTTAGTTAAATTGGAGTTGACATTCAAGAATTTCAGCTTGTAATTACAATATTTTGGGCATGAGTGTGATGCATTTTGATCCTCTTCCTCCCCTATTTCGATCTGCTGTCTGTGTCTTGTTGCTCAATTTTCAGGTCTGTTTTTAGTTTGATTTCGATACTGTTGCTTTTGCCTCCCCTGTTGCAATTCGACTAGTTGCTTGAATAACACTGTCTTGGTTGCTCTGAATCTTGGTGGTTGATGATCACAATTTTGCTGCTTAGTTTTTAGTTCTGTTTAGACATGATAATCTCATTATGGGCAATTCTAGGTGTTGATTAAATTTCAGTTTTAAGTTTTTATGTTTAACTGCAGTATATTTCTCAGTTCTTCATTCTAGCCTTCGTAATTTAGGGTCTTGGTTTCAGTTTAGATTTTGAATTCTAGGCCTGCTGCTCAATTTAGCTTTGTTAATTTCTATTTCTGTTGAATGATGTGTGGCTCGAATTACATTGATTATGGGCTGGAATGGCTCAGTTTAGTTATCCTACCCTTTCCCCTAATTTGCTTGTGGTTTGGTTGAGAAGTAGGATAGATTTTGAAGCTTGGTTCTGAATTTTTGAATCTGAAATGTTATTTTGAAGCTTGATGGATTTCGAGTATACCATGTTTAGATTATAGTTATGGCTTGCATTATACTCTGTTCTACTGGTTCTGTTACTTTAATCCCCTACCCTGTTTTCATAAACATGATATGGTATTTCTGGATGTATGACTAGCTGAAGTCAGAATTACATTCTAGATTTGCTACTGTTGCTAAGTCTGGCAAGATTTCATTCCCCCTTCTCTTGTTATTAGGGTATTCAGTTTAGTTTTGGTGCTGATTATTCAAGAATATACTCGTTAAATGTTTTATTCAGTTGAATGTTCCCGTTTTCGATTGTCCTCTAATTTTAGCTGATTTTAGTTCAGTTTCGTTTTGCTAGTCCATCTAGTTTAAAGGTTATTATAACTTACATATATTTGGGGAATATTTAGAATTTGACCTGTTTATAAGCTTTAATTTCAGTTATTCACTGTTTTAATTAAATTAGAATGATGTTAGAACAGTGTAATTTCATGCTAAGTGATCTAAATCTTTTCCATCGTCCCCAAGGACATGACCCTCAAGTACTACAGCGAAAGCTGTACACTTGCGGTCGTTTTCATTTAAAATCTAAATTTTACCCAACAAAATGCTGATGCTATGCGATGCTGTTATGCTGGAGTAATGCTATGTGGTGCTATATGACGCTCTTATTATTCTCAATGTGTTGTAGAAGTCTCCATGATAATCATCATGATTCTAAAGGTGACTGAATTCATGTTTTAGAATGAGACTACTAGTATATAACCTTGAGATGTCATCGTCTCGATTGTCATGCCTTTAGATGCCCACTTATAGATGCATGCACATAGAATTATTGCTTGTCCTGCGAACTGAATCTAGATTATCGAAAATCTATGTTCATTTTTAAAACAAACTCAATGCGGTTTCCATGCCAACTCATTTGCCCCTCTTCAATGCAATTTGCCCTTGGCGCCTAAATAGAGTGAGTAAATGCTGGAAGAGGATTAGCAAGGAGGAGACTGAATACCATAAGCCTTTTTCTTTCAATTTAAAAGAAGTTGTGTTGCAAGATGAAACCTTTCGGAAACCTACCATGTAGACCATAGTTTGTGTGCGTACACTCTAGGTATGACTGAACTTAGTTTTAGAATTTCGAGGATGAAATTCTTTTAAGGAGGAAGAATGTGACACTGGCCTTCTTTGTTTTTCGTTAAGCTAATTGAATTGCCTTTCACGTTATAAATTCATATTTTTAGTAACTATATGAGTTAGATTATTATTGATATACTTATGTAAGCGATAATTTTATTAAAAAGAATATTTTGTCGCTATCTATATTATTATTATTTCTGTTAATTATTTATAAAATATTTGAGTTGATGCTAACCCAAGCCTACAAAATCATTTTTTGATTTATTTAGCAGTTTCCCGAGTATAGTTTAGAACGCCGGTTTTAGAACGTTTCAATCCAAATCTAGACTGATTGTTAACGAACTTGGGATCCGGAACCGAGTTGTGGTAGCATTTGAACCCAAATGAAAGAAAAAAAGGGGAAAAGGAACATAAGGAGCCGAAGCCCCTTACTCTATCTGAAAATGCACGCGAACAGGGGGAGGGTTCTCAAACCCTAGCCCCGGCGAAACCCACCGGAAGGAGAGAGAAGAAGGGAGGCCCAGTGGCGATGGTGGCGGTGCCACCTTGGCTCGCACCCGGTCGGCCATCCCTAGCCGCAACTGCCGTGATAGATAGAGAGAGAGAGGGAGGTCAAGCAAGGGAGGTCAAGCGAGAGAGGAAGGGCCGGGGTTAGGGCTAGAGATAAGCAGCGTCCGTCCGTTCCCCGCCGGCGAAGAGAAAGAGAGAGAAGGGTTGAGTGAGGGCAACGATTCAGAGGGTTAGGGTTTGAACCCAAAGCATCACCAGTACCTCGACCACCACCGACGTGGTCCTAATCTGCATGGCCAAGGGCTAGAGCGAGGAAGAAGAGGTAGTAGCAGCAGCATCACTAGGAGCAGGGGTTGAGGCCTAGCTTCGAATCAGTCCATGCAACCCATAATCGGTCCTTAAGCTTGCAGCAAAGTGGGTGTTTCTCGCCTCCTAAGTGTTAGTAGTTTCGAAATTGTTTTAACCTTTAAGTTGCGATTCATGTTAAGTTTAGTTGGTTTATACCGGAAAATGACTTCAGATCATTAAATGTTGGTTTAATTGATTAATACTCGAAAGTGGCTTTGAATCGACATATGTTAGTTTAGTTAGTTCACGCTAGAAAATTAGCTTCGAAATGAGTTATACATGTTCAGAATCGATTCAACTGTATTCAGTTAATACATGCCTAAAAATTAACTTCAAAATGAGTTATGCATGTTTAGAATCGATTCAAGTATAGTCAGTTGATAAATGCTTGAAAATTTGACTTGAATGGTGACTTCAATATAATAAGCGAACGTCTTGAATCGTATTATGCTTAAGTGGCTTAATTAGACTTGAATAGTGACTTCGATGTAATAAACGAACGTCTTGAATCGTATTATGCTTAAATGGCTTAATTATGCTTGAAATGTAACTTCGAAATAATGAATGAATGCCTTGAATCGATACTTGTCTATTCAGTTGAATTATGCTTGTGAAGTAACTTTGGAAACAACATTCGAATGACGAAATGATGTTTACCCCTTAACTGTAATACATGAATGTCATCGTGTTTTATACTTTGTTAGTTTGATTCAGCTTACTAACCGTTCGTTTCAAGTTAATGTCGTATGAATGTCTATACATACATATATATATATATATATATATATATATATATATATATATATATATATATATATATGTGAACATATATATATATATATATATATATATATATATATATATATATATATATATATGTATACGTATGCATGTATGGTTATAACCGTTGGTTGCAGCACACTGCTAATTGTCCTTTGTTTGTTCGGTAAGTTGAGCATTGGTAAGTTACATAAGTTTACATGTCGCTTTTCAGTATATCATAATGATTAGAATACTAAATTGAGAAATTGAAACCAAGATGGTAGTTGGACGGTTTGAGTTAGAACTATGAGTGGTTTGAGGTCCTGTGGTCGGTTGCTATGTGAGGAGAGAGTCTGAGTTGTGATTACCGCAATCGTGTGGATTGCGAGGCCATGTGTGGCTCATATTGCTAAGTTGAATTATGAAGTGTTTGAATGTGCATAAGTGCACCCCTACCTTTTCATGTCATTAAGTTTGATTACTTGCATAAAAGTGAGTTTTGAAAAAGAAGGATTTCATGTTTTGAAATGATAGTAGCCATAATTATTAGTGCATGATGGCCTATTTTAACTAAATGAATCCAGTTTTGAGAGTGAACTCGCTTGAACAGGAGAATCCCTAAAGAGTTTCACAAAGGCATGGGTTGCATGATAAAGGATTTCGCTGTAAGAGGCAGCAAACTTATTAGTCGTTATGACTAGTTTAAATGGCTAAGATAAGTGCTTAGGGATAATAGATGGGAGTGAACCTGCTTGAACGTGGGAATCCCTAGCCTAGGGAGTAATCCCTAGAGACCCTGACGAGGGTTAAGGTCCAAAAGTTAGTTGTCATCCCGGGAGTAAGAGCTTAGTGTGAGTTAATCTCACTGGGATTGAGTGTAGATCTCTCCCAATCAGCACTTTATGATGATCTTATGCCCAGAGTAATTTCCTAATAAGTAAGAAAAGCAGTCGGCGTTTCGCCTTTTTAAGTATTTCAGAAAGAAAGTTTTTAAGGGTCATTATGAGACCAATATGAAAGAGATTCTATGAAGAATATGAGCCTAAAGAGGCTAAGTAAAGTGTTTTCAGAAAAAGAAAAGAAAGATTTCATGCACATCATATGAATAAGAATCTAAGTGCAGTATAAATGAAATTCCAAGTACAGCATGGCCATACCCTTGTAATGCATTGAGCATGTGAGTTTGAATGTGCATGTTTAGCTAATGAAAGTTCGTGGCATAATCTCTGCTTCATATGTTTAGCATCTCATATGAGTGAATTAGATAGACAAAGCATAAATCACAAATTATATCACATAGTCTATGAAAGAAGGTTCTGTGCTTAGCCCTCGATGCTTGCTTAAGTGTTTAACGGCCTGTTAGTAAAGAAGTTTGGTCATTTAGAGACCTAGAAATGTGTTTGAGTGCTTAAAGTGAAATTTATGTTTAGTGATCCTTCCATAAGGGTTTTATGAATGCCTAATATGATAGTAAAGTATGAATACGTGATATGTGACTATTAAAGATATTATTGCCTGCAACAGTTTTGGTTTTAAGGGGGTCGGGGGACACTCACTGAGCGTGTGGTTGCTCATCCCACTACTCTTTCCCCTTTTTCCCCAGGTTTTTTTTGTGACAGGTGAAAGCCAAGCCACTTATACGTAGTTGAAGTTTAACCCTGGTTGAAAAAGAGTTATGCGTGCCATATAGATGTAGGTTCATGAGTTTAACGATGTAATATAACATATTCCTAGCTTGTAATTGTTGTAAACTAAGTTTTCCAGCTCATATAATGCATATTGTTTATGAGTGGCTCTATATGACCGCGTGATCCAACCATCTGATTAGTTAGATATCGCCACTTGAAATTAGCTGTGTTTTGGGATGTAAACCCCAGTACTCCGGTTGTGTAGACCATTGAGTTGTATCTTTTACTTTTCCTGTATTAATGAACTATTCTGTTTGGTGTACTCCGAGCGAGCTGCTCGTTGACTTATGAACTCCGGCGTGTGGCCGTTGAGCTTCTTTTAAATGTTTTACACTTCCGTTGATTTACAGGTGTTTATTGCAAGGCTTGTAGCTTAGAAACGGTTAATTTTTAGGGGAAACTCAGTCCGTTTTGCCCCGGGATTTAAATAGAAAGTTAAAAAAACGTAACCTTCCGGCACAAGGGGTTGGGGGTCGTACGTGTGTGTGTGTGTACATATATATATGCATATATATATATATATATATATATATATATATATATATATATATATATATATATATATATATATATATATATATATATATATATATATATATATGTAATACACACACACACACACACACACACACACACACACATATATATATATATATATATATATATATATATATTATGTGCGCGCGCGCGCGCACACACACACACTAT
>JAKOGI010000426.1:2500-190000 GCA_029747015.1 Carnegiea gigantea
CCCGCACCTGCTGTCTTTCATCTGGCAAGGTTGTGCTTATGACATTGCTGTGACAGGGAGGACATGAGCCCGAGAGCGTGCCGGTCGTCGACGCAGGCCACGCCCTCATACAACCTCAGGTACGGTTCATGTCATGTCCATACTTGGTTTACGTAACAATTGGAATTCGTTTACGTGACGGTTACCATGCGTGTGAAGATCTACCAACACGTACAGATGTCCCTCATGTAGCCACATTCGCCTCACTGTGTCGTTATCATCATGTTGCTACAACAGGACAGAGTTCAGAACCTAAGCACTTAGCTATGTGCGTTGGAGAGCACCCTTCCACTGCAGCCGGTGGGGGAGCCCGAGAGCGCACCCACCGTGGAGGCAGGAGATGTCCCCCACCAACGTCAAGTATGGTCCACACCATCCCTTGTCTACGTGTACTACATGTTCAGATGGCCTTTTAATGCCTCATATAATCATATGCATATACCCATACATTAAAGCAAGACACAGGCATATATGTCTCACGTACTTTGGTGCACGTCCTTTACTCGTGATGTGTGTACAGGATGGACGGATTGAGAAGGTTGAGGCCGTTGTTCGCACTTGCGACACTGGGGCAAACACAACAACTGTGTGTCCCACCCCTCCCCCGTTGGATGTCGGCCACCGGCCCATTGTTTAGGTACAGCTTCATAGTGCACGCGCGCACACACGTACATACATACAGAGATATCTACATATGTATACATACGTATATGTATGTGGATGTGAGAATATGTTTCATCAGGAGCACTAGAATCGCCGTCACAGGGTCCTGTAGCAACATCGTGGTTCTCGTCAAAGTAGGAATAGCAAGAATGCGCCAACAATCATCATTTTTAGATGTATGCACGTAGACATCGCTCTCAGCATAAGTGGTAGGGTTATTAACTAATTGATGCTGCCTACGTATCTGACTAATCATGATATGCGACTAGGGAACATATATTCGAAAAGGCAAAGAAACGTAAATATGAAGATTATCTGAACAACGAGGGGAACTTCACCTTTGTGGAGTACAGAATTTATACTATCTAACTGCAACTTCCCGCTACAACAATATATACATTCATACATTGACATATATATATATATACACACACACACACATCTCTAAATACACACACACACACACACACACACACATATATATACATATACATATATATATATACACATATACATACATACATATATATATATATATATATATATATATATATATAATATATATATCTATATATATATAGACACACACACACACACACACACACACACACACACACACACACACACACATATACATACAATATATACACATATACTTATATATATACATATACATATATATATACCACACACACACACACACAACACTACAATATAAGTATACATATATATATATTAATATATACATACACACCACACACACACATACACTATATATATATATTACATTATATATACATATATATATATATATATATATATATATATATATGCGCACGGACACACACTCACACACACACACACATGCACACACACACATATATGTATATACATATATATACACACACACACATATATATATATAATTAATATATATATATATTATTATATATATATATTTATTATATATATATATATATATATATATATATATATATATAGATATATATATATATAGGTGTATATATGTATGTGTATGTAGGTATACAGGTATATATATATATATGTGTGTGTGCGCGTGTGTGTGTGTGTGTGGGCACGTGTGTGTGTGTGTTTATATATGTATGTATACAGACATATATACCTACTAGATTACCTGGGTACGCATATGCCTGTGGTGTGGTACACTATATGCAGTTGCCGTCTCTGCCTCCATTCCCACTGCTGTCGTTAAAGGGCAGTCAGGGGTGATGTGTCTATGTGGTTGACGTTGCCCGCTTGACTTAGGATTGTGTTAGGCATTGCCTGGTGTACTGATGCATGCTTCCCATGTGGGGGTGCGGAGGGTTAGGGATAAGCATCCGCACAGGGGATGTGATGTGGCTACTTCTCGTTCTACCCAGTCAAACTTTGGCGACAATGTACGTTCCTTACTCTGTCTTTGCCCTGTGTAAATATGTGTTTGGTGCACATTTGGTGGTGGCGGTACGTTTAAACTAACGTGTTGTTGCTATCATGTAGCCTGTGGGAAGGTACTTGCTGAGTCCTTTATTAAGGGATGACGCGCAGCTGTTGTCGACAGTGCAAGAACGGTACAAGTTATTCAGGACTGTGTCGGACTAGTTAGTGCCCCCATCACAGTAGTTATCCATAGCTTATTCACTTCCACCATTCCTCGCCCCTTCTCCATCCCCACGATATTTCCCCCATGACAGATGTTGTAACTAGGAATTGTGGGATCGCAACTTGCAGGAAACGATAGTTGGATGTAGCAGGGATGCAAAGCATTTGCACGATCGATGCCAAGGGGTTGGTGAAGGTCGTCCCCCGCAGACAAGGTAGGGGAGTTCTGTATGAATGGGCTTACAATTGACCACTACAGCGTCCTCCTCCATAGAGGGCAATGTGCACACCCCAAGTATTGTCGTCTGTCAATATTTTTGAAGACGCATTAGTTGGTATGTTTCATTTCCCTTACCTTCACCCGCTCGAGTTTTGTAGCGTACGCTTCCATTGACAACCCCTTAGTGGTGTGGGACTGGTTATGCTAACGAACTCCGTTCCTATGTGGACATGGACGACTAAGTGGAAACTGTCACTAGACGAAAAGAGGTTAGATGTCCTCCTCAACACATAGCTCCGTCCGACAGTTAAGCAGGTTAGGATGCCAATGTGTCACCGCACACATTGATGAACTTCATGCACACAATGTTGTTCAGTGTACTTTACAATATTATTGCAGGTGATGTTGCCATTATACGATGACCATGCATGGCACTGGCTCCTTATGGTTGTCGACCTCCGACGCAGACGGTTTGTGGTGTATGATTCCCTACTGCCGAATCGCCCTGAACAACAGTAGCATCACGCTGCTTTGGTTATTCGAGCGGTATGCCTTCCCAGAATTGCCCTCCTTCCCGTGTCGGTCTAACTCCAATTGATTATTGGGTGTGTTCGTTCGTGCGGAAAGTTACCGTTAGTGTACCGCTGATGAAGGTCGACACATACACGGACCTTGTTATGTGGCCTGTCATTCACCCGACTTGCCCAACCCAAAGCAAGTACAACACGACCCCCTTTCTATAGCACGTTTTGTATGGATGTCCAACGTTGGATGACGTTGCTTGACGTTTTCCCATTTCTGTATGTTTTTGTGTTTGCAGTGGGTACGACTACGGTGTGTTCATAATGATGTGCATGGATATCCTGGCGCTGAAGGAAGATACTTTGTGCTTTACGCAGGACGATATGTGCGCACTCCGAGGCAAATGTCTTGCCGACCTGTTGCGTGGCACAACTAGGAACTTTCCCCCATCCCCTTAAAGTTTGTGTGCCGCTGCACTATTGTTTTGGTGGATGTAGTCGAACAATATTTCAATTGTTACCCTTTGTACTTATGGTTACGCGTCGTTTATGGGATGGACAACCGAACCCAGAACGACCACTGCAAACCACATGATGTTCCCACACTTAAAGGTGGTGAAGGCCACCACAAATTATCATAAAGTCTACCTAGGCACACCATGCAAAATCGCATCCCGAATTAGGTCAAGTGCAGCTGCACGCTTGCTTTGGTTGATGTAGTATGTTAATGTTGCATATGTAAGCAGTATGAGTAAATTTTTAGCGGTCAGTGCAAACGATTAACGTAGCATCACAAGGGTGTCACCCCACTGTGCACCTGTAGGGAGTGACAGATCCGGTGGCTATGACAGACGCAACTTACCACAACCATATATATGGTGTACCTGGGTATGCAGTGGAGGTGTTAGTGGCTGGGTAATTTGGTTCATAGCGTACGTTGAAGATATCATAAAAATATAGCAAGTGCGAGTATAAGAAATTCCATTAATATAGTCATATGTATGTAATGTAATTCTATTACTAAGTGATGTACAAACACATAAAGGGACACGAACTGCACAAAAGCCAAATATGGTTCCTATGAATGCTCATGCCGCAAAACACTATCTTCCCTCATGTTGTACCCCTTTGGCTTGTCCTCCTAAGGGACCATACATCCGAACTGAGGGCTTCCCAGCATAATATTCATGTTACGCTGGACATATACAGCAAAGAGGATGTTATTATCGTATATTAGAAGAATGAAAATAACATCTTCTTCATGGACATGTCCCGGCCCCTATATAAATATCCCAAAATATACATTATGGCAAAAAATGTACAGATCGACACCTACACATAAGGGCGATGGGGATGGGAGCAACAGCACCCCAACAAAACGAAGTGGGGATGGGCCCCACTATCAAGCCAGCATGCGGACCATCAGAGACACCAATATAACCACCGACGTTGCAGTTGTCAACATCCATGTGGTTGTGGACCGCTTCGCGGCGCGTAGGTCATGAGTCAACTGCAGATGTGACTCCTGCGACGATCGAAGTTGCAACCCATTCTTCAACACCCTTGCCTTGAGTTTGTTCACTGAATGTTGCAATTTCGAAATTAGAATGGCCTTATTCTCCCTTGTTCTACTCCAAGTGAACCATATGTTGTGATTGCAAGCTCTCTATGGATCACCCCAAATTGGGCAATGAGAATTAAATGTCAATATGGAAGGCGTAACACAGAAGGTTTAAAGTTGTGAAGTTCTACCTCATGACAAACTAATCGACATTTTCCAGGTACTTGGGGGTCGACCACATGGTCAGCGGGCAGTCCACAACCACGAACTGGCACAAATTCAGTTGACCCTGTGGAAGTATTCCTGGGTTATACACCATTGCATTTAATAAGGGAAGTGGCATCAAGTTGTAGTTGGCGAACCATTAAAGCAAATTTCATAGTGTATCACGAAATCAAAGCTCTTGTTTTTGGTGGTTGTAGGGGGTCAGAGGTGGGGGAGCCAATTAAATGCCCACAGTGGAGGAATTTATGGTGATGTGGGGTTGTAATGCCATTGGACAGTAGTGAATTAACTTGGTGCCACTTTCTCTCGCCAAAGCAAGCAATACTTGAGTGGGATATGTGAAGGAGAGTAGGCCACGTCTTGCTTGTTCCATAAATTCTAAATTATTGGTTGTGGGGAATTAATAAGGGGTCCCACCATTTTGGAGTTCCCCGTAACCCTCCCAAAGTGAAGTGGGGTTGACTGGGACATGCAAAATACGATCATGTGCTTCTTCTTTGTACTAAGTCCTACACGTGTGACACACTTTAGTAAATGTAGCCATATTTAATAATAATTAACAATGCCTTCTAACAAGATACGAACGTACGCCACCCTGGTGTGGTTGTGTATGAAAATAGTGAAATTGGTTTATTTAATTTATAATCTGAATACACATACTGCCAAAGGCCAGACTTGTTGTGCATGGTAACAACGGGCCACACGTACTCGCACATAGTATGCACCGAACAGTAAGAGTGACGTACCCGTAGGTGAGACGGTGACGCGTCTCACTTACCATCAGAGGCGAAAGTGTGCTGTAAGCAAAAATTTGAACAGTAGTTACAAACATGAACAACACAGATTTGGAGGACGACGAGCACGTACAACCATAAATAAGATCATCCACATAATTCACCTCTTCCCTATTACATAGACAGATAGGTCCCTACAATCAAAAGCGGCTCAACCAGGCACATATTTCACTCCGCAACATATCTGAGACAACGCTATGTACAAAAAGTATTGCAGCTTAGGAAGACCCCAAAATATGACCATTTCATCTGGTGCCAATGAACTTAACCATCCCCGCTTCACAACTAATTTACAGCTATTCGTCAACTCGATACTGTACTCGCCTAACATCAAACTATAACATTCTACAGCTGCAATACGACCTATTTTTTTTTGTAAGTATCCGTCAACTTCTGCTCTATCCTCTCCCCCACCTCATTCTTCCACTTCAGAATCTCATGCTTATGCTTGTCCATCTTCTTCCCGAGCTTCTCTAGGTGGCCACTAACAAGCCAAGGCACAGGCATCGGACATAAGCGTCGCATCCAATTGTTCCATCTTTCTATCACATTGTTATTCATCTGACCACATCTCTCCTTAGTGAACTTCGATGCAGCCTACTGCTCAAGCTCGTTGTCCTCCACCCAGGTTCCAAGCTCGGCCTTATAGCACCTCAACTTGTCCAACGCGACATTGTACTCCCCCACTATTCGTGCATAGGCCACCCTGTAGAACATTTCCTTCACTATCTGCTTTGTCGCTTCTTTGCAGATGTCATGTTTAGCTGCCTCCTTCAGGAAGTTCTCAGTCAAGTGTCGTAGGCAGTAGCTATGGTACTCTTTCCCAAACACTTGTGCGACCGCAGACAGAATTGTTGGGTGGCTGTCTGACATTATCACCGACTTCAGACCCCCCAAACACTAAGCAACCATTTCCAAGAACCACACCCACTCTTTAATTTTCTCATCACAGACAATGGCGTATGCGAAGTTGAAGAGATGGTTGTCCGCATCCAACCCGCAGGCCACTAGCATAGTCCCCTGGTAAGGTCCTCTCAGATGGGTTCGATTAGGGATGGCAACGGGGTGGGGTTTCCCCGACCCCGTCGGGGCCCCGCCCCGCAGCGGGGAAAATTCCCCGGACCCGCCGGGGACGGGGGAAAATTCCTCCCCCGGCCGCGGGGACGGGGCGGGGCGGGGGAAAATTCCCCCCATCCCCGGACCCGCTCCCCGTCGGGGAAATATACCCGTCCCCGAACCCGTTCTCCGCCCGGAAATTAATTAAAATTACATATATATATATATATCCTTAATTTATTAGTTTAATTTCTCTTTTTTGTTTAGGGCTTATTGTTTGATTATTTTTATATTGCGCTCGTAATTTTTACTGTAATTGGGCTTGCATTTTGTGTAATCTCGTCACTAAAATTCGGGGAAGCGGGGCCCCGGCGGGGAACGGGGTCCCCGACGGGGTGGGGACGGGGGGAAAACAATCCCCGACAGCGGGGGCAGGGGCGGAGGCGGGGGACGGGGTGTTGAGCGGGGACGGGGGCGGGGGAATATTCCCCCGTCCCCGCCCTGCCCCGTTGCCATCCCTAGGTTCGATCAACGAAGAGTATGAGCCTGCACCTGAGCTTGAAGCCATTTACATTGGTAACTTATGCCACAAACATCCTATAAAACCTACATCCATCAACCTCACACACTGCGACTGACCCTGGGTTCACCCTCACGATTGCCGCATACATCCAAGGGAGTAATTTGTAATGATCCACTGGCTTGCCCAGCATTATCATACGGACGAACTCCCTCGCCCTCCATGACTGCATGTATGTGAGGCAAATCCCCAACTCCAACTCCATATCTTGCATAATGTCTTTGGGAGACTAACCAAGACATAACCGCACCTTATCCTCAATGAGGTGCGCTAAAAGTTCTGCTCTAACACGACGTTTGCCCCAAATACCCATATGATATTGCTTCCCAACACTGTGTACATGTTGCCCTCTAAAGTCTTTCAACGACATCACCTGTGTGTTCTTCCCACCTCTAACACATATGAAGAATGGGTAGTCAGCAACGTCACACTGAACCACAATTCTTTATCTGTAATTCCTCTCAAACCGATAGTTGAAGTGGTTCGCGATCGCATATTGGCATATCATTTGCCTAAATGCTTCCGTAGGTTGAAATATCTGTCCCTCCCCCTATCAACTTCTTAAATATGCTAAGCTTATGATGATAACTTCGGGCTTGCATACAGAACGTGGCCACACATTATCATTCACATCATTCCCATCAGCAGACCCTTTCCTTTTGTTCCCGTCTTTACAGCGTTTCTCAGCTGCTTGCTCGTCACCTACATCGTCCTCCTTTGTTGTTTCTTCATCACCTGCATCCTCAGACGCAACATATATCTCATCATCATCTGATATTTCATTTGTATCCCCTCCTAGTCACAGCCTGCTCGCCGATAGCTCACCTCCTTTACTCCCCAATGACCTGCAATTCCTGTACACCAACAGATAAGCCATCAGTTTCCCCACCTGTAAATGATTAGTGTAGTACAATATTTACGTCTTTTCAAAGTCGTACCATTTGACTCCTACTTGGTTGTTACCACCTTCTTCATCACAATCTCGCACTCCTCCTTCGCATATAGTAGTACTCTCCTGTGCTCGCCTCATCGGACCGCTGTTCCCAGCAACATACAAATAGCCATGCTTGTCGTTACCCTTGAAAATCACCTTAACATCACTGTCCCCCTCAACTACCACTAACATTTCCCTATCATACTTCAAACTGTACCATAATTTTTTCTTCGACATATCAGTCCCTGTTATTTCCCTCACCATTTTCATCAGTTCCTCCACCTCCATTCCTTACTTCACCACCATACATTTTCTCGAACCACCCTCATATGTAACTTTTCCATCTTCACTTTCCGCCAACATTCCCCCCCACTAAACATACATAACTATCTCCCTCCCCCTCCCACCTTCTCCAGCTACTGCAGCATTTACATCCATTGCTCGTTAATATCCCCACCACCAGCACGTTGTACCCCCTTCCCAATCAACATCCAAGGTTGTAACATGTAAGTCAGATGAAGCAAACATTTAGTCATGTGCTTCATTCGTGCCCAACATTGGCATAGTACAATTACATGAGCTCGTCCCAACCACTATCCCCACGATCTTACCCAACAACTTCACTACGCCTACGATGGTATTCATTCAACACACACATGGTAACCAGTGCTACAGTATTCACCCGCTAGCCCCTGATCTACCCAGAACTATTGAACTCACCCTCCCCCAACCCAAAACAAATGCCCAACCCGCTACCCAACCCACACTACCCGCCGCAATACTTACGCAAACTGTCACTATCTGTCTTCCCCAATCACACCCAACCCTCGCTACATTCCAATATTAGCACATGTACGCCACAACAACGCGCCCGCCTCCCGCTGCACAGATAATATTATTGTCGTATACATACACACCCACACAATTTATCACTACCTACCACACTGTGTGTTCCGTTTTGCCAGCCACTTCTCCCTGTCTACCTACACCCATGCACCACATCACTGTCACACTATGTCCTCCCATTCTTAGGTTCAAAAGTTAGGTTATTGTCATTATTGTCCTCGCCATACAAGGCATTACACATGGTTACAAGGTATAACCCACCAAAGTCAACTGTCTACCATGGTTGACATATTAACCTTGCTGTGTATTCCAAAATGCATGCACATATGCTCATTGTTGCCCACCCTTCCCAGCCCATACACCACGACAATGAAGGAAAAATTCACCTAATTTTGGGACATTCACACGACACAATGCCATCTTCTTCACCACCTACACTAACCATTCAAACAAGATCTATAAATTTCTTCTCAAATTTCACTTAATTACAAGCACATAACTTCAATTCACTCCATCATGCGTTCTTGTAAGGTCCTGCACGACCCCCTTCCTCTCTTCCTCTTCCAGTGCTGTTCCTTGTCACCAGCTCCCGAGCCATTCCTCCATCGTGTGCTGGTCCCTCCGCTGCACTACAATTCTTCTTCCTCACTACCTCCGTTGCTCTTCTTCTTCCTCCCTTTGTTGTGTTCCTCTTCTTCCTCACGCTTTTGCTGCTGAAGAAGCCCCACCCTTACTCTCTGCTTTTCGAGTTGTGACTAGCTAAGGCACCTTCACATTTCTCTCTCCTAACTGCTTCATAGGCACCTTCACAATTCTCTCTCCTAACTGCTTCACTCTCTCTCTTTCTGCCTTAACAGTCAAAGCCCCCACTTAAACAAGGGCATTCTCGTCTTTTCAACCCCACATGTATTTTTCCCAACTTTACTTTCCCTCCAAAAACAACACCAACCTGTTGAGAAAAAAATGAGTTTGTTGTCCCCTTTTGAAGTTAGCCTACCTTGTAAATTTTCCTTTGCCATTTCTTTTTTGCCCAATAATTTTTTTTCCTCAAAAAACAATACGGTTGTCAATACGAGCACAAAGGCACGTGCGCAAGACGATCTGCTGCTCCTAGCAGCTGCCGCCCATTCTCTGCTCATCGTGGCGAAGTCAAACTATGAACTGGGCATTCCTGGTTGACAAGCAAACCCCAATTAGATCTTAGAACTATCTTCTCCATCCGACCAATCTTTCCCGATCTCTGTATGATCCTATTTTACAATCAGCGAACGGTCAGTCCTTCAAACTTCGGTTTCTCGTCATTTCTTTTCACCTACTACCATGCTTCAGCAGGGGGAAAAAAAAAGCTAAAACCTATCAAGACCTGCTAAGAAAGAACAAGAAGAAAATCTTGTCAACTCTTAGGCGATTGGTTCTCTTCCAGTTTTTATATGGATGAAGAGGACATGACAACTGATGCAACCCAGAAAATTGCTTCAAAATCAACGCCAAAATTGACAGTTTTGCCTTTACTTGCTCTAATTTTTTATGAAGTATCTGGGGGTCCATTTGGGGTTGAGGTCTCAGTCAGAGCAGGAAGTGGCCCTTTATTGTCCCTCCTTGGATTCTTGATTTTCCCCATTTTTTGGAGCATCCCAGAAGCTCTAGTCACGGCAGAGTTAGCCACAGCCTTCCCAGAAAATGGGGGTTATGTGGTTTGGATCTCCTCGGCTTTTGGATCCTTTTGGGGTTTTCAAGAAGGGTTTTGGAAGTGGTTTAGTGGGGTTATGGACGATGCCCTTTACCCTGTCTTGTTTCTTGATTACTTGAAGCATTCATTTCCTGTGTTTAATCATGTAACTGCCAGAATCCCTGCCCTTTTGGGGATCACTGTATCATTGACATACTTGAACTATAGGGGATTGAACATTGTTGGGTTTACAGCTGTGTTGCTGGCGGTTTTCTCGTTGTGCCCTTTTGTGGTGATGGCAATCCTTTCGATCCCCCGTTTGAAGCCTAGAAGATGGTTGGTTGTAGATTTTAAGAGGGTGGATTGGAGGGGTTACTTCAATAGCATGTTTTGGAACTTGAATTACTGGGATAAGGCTAGTACTCTTGTTGGTGAAGTTGAAAATCCTAGTAGGAATTTTCCTAAGGCGACTTTTGGGGCGATAATATTAGTTGTGCTTTCGTATTTGGTCCCCCTTCTTGCTGGAACTGGAGCATTGAGGGAGACTGAAGCAAGTGAATGGACAGATGGGTATTTTTCTGAAGTGGGCATGTTAATTGGAGGGGTTTGGCTCAAGTGGTGGATTCAAGCAGCTTCTGCAATGTCCAATTTGGGTTTGTTTGAGGCTGAGATGAGCAGTGATGCTTTTCAGCTACTCGGAATGAGTGAAATGGGAATGCTTCCTCCTATATTTGCCTTGAGGTCAGTTTTTGTTGCCTGCATTTTAATTCGTTTGCTCACTTTGTTAGAAAAAAGATAGTCTAATTTCGCCAATCGCCAGGATCACAAGTCCCGTCAGACTAGGGTAGCAATTTCTTTCATCATCAAAATATCTTCATGGAGTTCAATTGTCTACAGTGATTCATGGACAAACATCACCAGGGTCGGGGGGGAGGGGGAGGTGAGTTGTCATTAGACTTGTCAATTTAGACAGGCGGACTAAATACGAATCGAATGTATTCAGGTTTGGATAAAATATGGTCGAGTGTATTTTGGGTAAAATACGGACAGACGTGTTTTGGTTTTACGGATTTGAGGTCAATCCAACGGATTTGTCGTGCCTTTTTAGTGAGTTATTTCTTTTTTTGGTGAAAATCAAAATCTCGACATATTTATTACTTAAAATTTTCTGTATGTAATGAACAATGTAATTATAATTGTAATTCTAATTTCTTAAAAGAATATAAAAAATATTCAAATTTTTCAATAAAATATATGAACGTCATGTACTGGTGGACAATGAATCATGTTTCGATTGGTTGACCTGTAACCTAAATATTAATAATGGGTCAAGTCATTCATGGGTCAGCCTATCTAAAGCATGGCAATGGGTCTTTGCGGTTTGACCTGTTAATAACTCATTTAATAATTCAATATTTTGTTAATTAATCTACCATTACTTAATCAGGTATGCTTTATTAGCGGGTTGATCCTAATACGAACATAAGTTGGTCTATTGCACAACACTGATATCAAGTTCGAGACCGATTAGAAGGAAACTAAACGAAAAAAATATTATAGACGCACCAAATATTACAATTTCATATTAATGATAACATCAAAATTTTAGATTATTACAAAGTAATATTATTTAAAATGCGATGAGACGTATTGATTTCACTAAGAATATAATTGTATGACTTACACATTTTTAATACTTGTCTTATTCTAAATTGATTTTCTTTATACTAGATAGTTATTTCATGTTTATTTTCTAAAATTGTTCCATTTATAAGTTGTACATGATGTGATTTTATGGGAACGAATTTGGGAAAGAATGGATACAATTGTGCAATTTACGAAGGGGTGAGATAAATCATATAATGACTTTCTAAACGATTCGTTATAATGAAAAACTATTATTGTTAAGGGAGAAAAATTAAAGGAAAATAAAATAATGATATAATATTTGGGTTGAGTAGGCGGGGTCGGTTTCGGGTCGGGTTTGACCCAAAAATTTGTAGGGTTTTCAGGTTCAGTTTATTTCGGGTTCGGTCAAGAAAATTATGCTCAAAACTCAGAATTTTCAGACGGATTCGGGTCAGATTTTAAAGTCGGGGCAGTTTGTGTCAAGTCTAGTTGTCATCCTTTTGTCTAATTGAAAAACAACGAACAAAAGGTTCTGGGAGGTAAGGTGTACATAGCCTAACCGTGGCTTGGAGCTATTGGAGAAACTTTTGTGGCTTTACCATCTGACTGTTAAAATTATCGCTCACCGGATATTTCATTAGATGTACCCGTGTTAGCCCAAGGATCAGTTAGATACGCAATTCCCAAGGTATTCCATCATAAACTATAATCCACTTCGCTGTTCTTAAAAGGTGATGTATATCATGGGCTTTAATTGGTTGGTTTTCATTAATGGGGCTGTAGCTTCCATGAAAGGTGTTGATTAGATCAAGTCTACTGCAGTGTCTGACTACTACTGGAATAAGAGCAGCGGAAAACGGAGAAAAGGATTACTAAATTTGCTCAAAGCATGAAATGTTAGTTGTATTTGAGCCTGCCAACCCTTTTCTTTTGTCCACATTTATCTTAATACTAATTTGTGTTTCTAGTGGTCATTCTTCTCACAAACTATGTTACCAAGACTTTTCACTTTATTTGAGTACGATGCCAAATTAGGGATGGCAACGGGGCGGATCGGGGACGGGGGGTGCATCCCCTGTCCCCGTCCCCGCTGGGCAGCGCCATCCCCGTCCCCGCCCCATTCCCCGCTGCGGGGGAAAAACTTTCCCCGTCCCCGTCCCCGTCGGGACCCTAATCCCCAACGGGGAATATCCACCGACTTTCCAACCAATTGTAGTCAAAGTTTTAAACTCGGTCGTTCCTTCTCAGAACGACCATTACATAACAAAAATCAAATTTCCCAAAACTTCGCCCATCCAAAATGGGGCAAACTTTTCACAAATTCTAGCCTAGACATAAACAAGGCCCAACTTTGCACAACAAAAGGATAAATTTGGAGGCATTTATATAGAGTTCTTAGGATGCCAAACAAGTGTTCAAGGGCAATGTGAGACTCTTGGTGAATGCAAAGATTTGCTAGTTTTCACCTCTCCTATCCCAATCATTTTTGAATAAAACAATTTATTGCAATATAAGCTTCATGAACTTCACCCGTCCAAAATGGGGCAAGCTTTTCACAAGTTTTAGCCCATAGAAATAAACAAGGCCCAACTTGGTGCAACAAAAAGATTACTTGGAGGCATTTATATAGGGTTCTTAGGATGCCAAACAAGTGTTGAAGGGTGATGCGGGAATGCAAACACTAGCTAGTTTTCACCTCTTTTATCCCACATCATTTCCAAATAAAACGATTTATTACAATATAAGCTTCATGAACTTCACCCATCCAAAATGGGACAAGCTTTTCACAAGTTTCAGCCCATAGACAACAAGGCCCAACTTGGTGCAACAAAATGATTGCTTGGAGGCTTTTATATAGGGTTCTTAGGATGCCAAACAAGTGTTCAAGGGCGATGTGGGACTCTTGGTGAATGCAAAGATTTGCTAGCTTTCATCTCTCATGTCCCACATCGTTTCTGAACGAAATAATTTATTGCGATATAAGCATAATCTTGAGAAGTACTACTGGTGGAGTTGTATGTGCAAGCAATTTGCAAATGTAGGAGTAATTGATAAAATAAGTTGAAATTTTTCGTTATTTTAATTGGAAACGGGGACGGGGACGGGGCCGATGTATGGCCCCGCCCCCGTCCCCGTCCCTGCGCGGGGATTGATTCTTCACCCCGTCCCCGTCCCCATCCCCGTTGGGGGCGGGGATTTTTCCCCACTTCGGGGCGGGGCCCCGACGGGGACGGGGATTCCCGCCTAATTGCCATCCCTATGCCAAATAGGCAAGTACGAGATCCAGACACGAAATGGACACTTGACCCACGAAATAGACACTTGACCCACAAAATATACCAAAAAACAGAAGGTCTCTGAAAATTGAAATCCTAGACACTAATCCATTTGAACACTCAGAGCTAAGCTCAAGTGATTTTGCTTTGGTTTGACCAGAACCAAGGAGATAAATTGTGTTTTAGGGCATGTTCTTATCAACTTATCATAAATACTTATCATCAGCATTTAACAACTTTCAGCGCAATTCAACAATTTTTGACACAATTCACCACAATTCGACATTGTGAAATACTTATTGAAAATACCTCCTTATATTCTTCAACTATTCAGCATGTTTCAGTATGTTTAAGTATGTTTCAATATGTTTCAGCAACTTTTAGCATGTTTCAGTAATAAGTCCTAATCAATACTTATCGTAAATTCCAAAGAACATGCCCTTAGTAAGCATGATTTGGAATCATAAGTATCTTTTGAGTGACTAGTGGAAAATTAAGTTTGCTCAAAATGTGCAGGTCAAAATATGGGACACCAACGTTCAGCATCTTGTGCTCCGCCACTGGCGTAATATTTCTATCATGGATGACCTTCCAAGAAATCATCGAATTTCTGAACTTCCTTTATTCAATTGCTATGCTTCTTGAGTTTGCTGCTTTCATCAAGTTGAGAATAACAAACCCAGATCTTCATCGACCCTACAGAATTCCGTTGCAAACATTTGGTGTAACCGTTCTCTGCCTGCCTCCTTCTCTGCTTCTCATTCTTGTTATGTGTTTGGCATCCTTTAAAACATTCGTAGTTAGTGTTATAGTCATAGTTCTTGGATTTTTCTTTTACCTTATGTTGGTACCGATGAAGAACAAAAAACGAGCACATTATGACACTGAGCAACCAAGCATAGCTTTAGTAGAGTCCCATCCTCTCAATTTGAATCAAAATGAAGAAACTAAGGATTAGGCTGCAGCAGCCTTTCTACAGGACGGAAATATCTCTGGTACTCTACAAGATTTACGGGTATAAACTTTTGGACAACTAAGCATACCATTCTGTTCCTTTCCTATGTCATTGTCTCTTGGTTTGTTTTATTAAATTCTATTTGCCCTCCAATTGTTCTTTACTTCTTTGTTTCAAACAGATAGGTAGTCAATGCTTCTCAACATTTAGGATCTAATAGAAACAGTGTCTGTGCAATAGAGAGATGCTCCATATTCTTAATGAGCCTGTAGTTCTTTTTATTTATTTTTATTTTTATTTTTTACATTGGTAATAAGGCTAATTAGAGGGTCATATCTCATTGGAACACTCTAGATAAAGGAAGACATGGAGGAGGGATATGGGAGAAAGGTTAAAAGAAATTCCCTGATGTATCTATGGGGTTTGTATGCTTACTACAATGTAACAACAGAGTGGCATGTATCATTGTATGAAGAAACTCCATCATTGATGGGAACAGTATCAAGCCTACATGGACAGAGTACCATTGGTGGTTGTAATTTGGTGGATGGAAATATGTTGCTATGATACATTTCCCTATTGATGACGACGACCATACAAATACTGCAGTTGTGAGGGTGCGCACTTACTGCTTTCAAATCAGCTCGCGAAATTTACCAGCCCATTTATCTCCTGCACAGATATAGATTGTAGTAAAAATGATATAACCATACTAAAAGATGATTACAAGTGCAATTTAATGGAATTGATAAAGCTACTTGTATATGTTAGACTATGTAAATAAATCATTATATATCTTTTATATTTAGTATGCAAATTATACCCTAGGATAGCTTCCTATTTTATAGCCTAGATCTTAGCCTTTCATCACTCCTATGCACTTGTATATAAAGACCTAAAAGGGAATGGAAAGGTAGGTAGAACAATTACTTTCATGGTATCAGAGCTCCTTTTCTTTCCTGACCATGCCTCTCTCTAATCTTCCCATTTCTTTCACCTCTTTCTCCTCCTCTTCTTCTACTGCAATGGCTACACCATCTTTCCATCCTACCCTCATAGTTAACAACATAAAGAACTTTATTCCTATCACGCTGGAGATGGAAAAGGTTCAGTACTCATCATGGGTAAAATTATTCAAAATCTATTGCCGCGTGTACAAAGTCATTGATCACATTCTTCCTAAACCGACGACATCTGCCACGAACCAGGAACAAACCCATCAAGCAAATGAAGCTACTAGCATTGATAGGCCTGGCAACGGGTCGGATTTGGAGTGGGTGAAGCTCCACCCGCATCCATCCACTCCACCCGACCCACCCGTCATCCACTCATCCGCTCACCCGCATCCAATCCACCCACCACCCACGGATGAAGCGGGTGGTAAACGGGTGAAACAGATGAAACGCGTTCTATCTCATTTTATTCGTTTATCGCTCAAATAAGGTTCAAAAACTTGAAAAATTTAAAATATACAAAACAATAACTAACGGAAACCACATGCCCTAATCGTAAACATAACAATTATCACAAATGATAAAGATACCAAACATAAGTTTTATATGTATATACACACACACACACACACACACACATATATATATATATATACACATATATCTACAAATATATATATACATGTCTATATATATATATACATATACATACATATACATATATATACATATACATATACATACATACATATATATATATATATATATATATATATATATATATATATATATATATAGCGGGTGACGGGTCGGGTGACGGATCGGATGGACTGTCACCCGAATCCGACCCGATCCATCACCCGATTATCCATCACCCGTTTAATTCACCCGTTTAGTCGGGTTTTCACCCGATTTTTCGGGTCGGGTGAATCGGGTATCTATCGGGGTCGGGTGAAATTGCCAGGCCTAAGCATTGACAAGGAACTCTGGTCACATCTCGATGCTGTCGTCCTCCAATGGATTTATGGCACGATCTCAAGCAATCTCTTGCACACCATCATTGAAACCGATGCTACTGCACAACAAGCATGGGAAAGACTCGCGAGTATTTTCTAGGATAACAAGAACGCTTGCGCTCTCTATCTAGAAAATCAGTTCAGTCAGGTTCAGTTGAATGATTTTCCCAATATCTCGACCTTCTGTCAAGAACTAAAAGTGCTTGCTGATCAACTTGCTAATGTTGGTGCCCCGATTTCAAATTAACGATTAGTTCTACAATTAATTGCGGGTTTGAATGAGAATTATGATGGTGTTGCCGCTATACTTCAACAAAGTAACCCATTGCCTTCCTTCTATGAGGCCTGCTCGAGGCTAATACTCGAAGAAACCCGCAAGGCTAAATAAGCCGCAACTGCCGTCGGCGCTACTGGCACTACTGGAACTGCCCTCCTCATCACCAACTCCAACAATGACTCAAGGTCCTCAAACTCTGATTCCGACCTCCCATCATATTGCACTAGCCATGGTCAGAAAAAGGGTCCGCCCCGCAACAATCACAGAGGCCAATATAATGTTGGACGGAGCCTAGGACGTGGTGGCAATCATCAAAGGGATGGAAGAAACTTCCGTGGTGGCAGCACCTCTCCTCAGAATCAGCAGCAGCATGGATGGTGTCAGCAGCCACCATGGGCCGCATATCCACCATGGGCTAGCTGGACAATGTGGACAGCCCCTCCTTGCCCTTACCCCACTTCCTCTTGGGCCTGACCTCCTGTTCATCATCCTGGCATTCTCGATAGTCATCCTCAACAAGCACACGTCACTCATACGACCCCCCCTTCCCGCTATGAACCCACGAATATTGAGGCGGCAATGCACACTATGACCCTTAATGCCCCCAATGAGAATTGGTATATGGATACCGGTGTAACCTCGCATATGACTGCATCTCCAGGTAATCTTACGTCTTATTTTAATATGAGCAATAACAGAAATATCATTATTGGCAGCGGACATGAAATTCCAATTCGAGGTCTTGGACAAGCACACCTTCCGCCCCCTTATCCACCTTTAACCTTAAATAATGTTCTTTATGCTCCTAAACTTATTAAGAACTTGATATCTGTACGTCGTTTCACCACTGATAATCATGTTTCTGTTGAATTTGATCATTTTGGTTTTTCCGTAAAGGATATTCAGACGGGGATGCTAATAATGAGATGTGACAGCACCGGGGACCTCTATCCTATCCCTACAACCGCATTCACTCAAGCTCTCCCTCCATCAACCTTCACCGCTCTTTCTCCTGATTTATAGCATAATCACTTGGGACACCCAGGAGCAACTGTTTTACGCTCTCTGAGGAATAATGGTGTTATTAATTGCAATAAACCCTCCCCTTCTTCAATTTGTCCCTCTTGTATTTTTGGGAAACAAGTTAAGTTGCCATTTTCTGCTTCTTTGTCTACCACATTAATGCCATTTGACATAATTCATAGTGATTTGTGGACATCACCTATTCTGAGTTCTGCTGGTCATAAATATTACATTCTGTTTTTGGATGATTACTCAAACTTCCGATGGACTTTTCCGATTGGCCAGAAATCCTAAGTCTTTTCCATATTTTTATCTTTTAGTGCCTTCATTCAAACTCAATTTGAGAAGAATATCAAGTGTTTTCAATGTGATAATGGGCGAGAATTCGATAATGACTCATTTAAATTATTTTGTCACAACAATGGCATGGTTTTCCGTTTCTCCTGCCCCCATACTTCTCCTCAAAATGGGAAGGCCGAAAGAAAAATTCGAACCATAAATAACTTGATATGAACTCTTCGTGCTCATGCTTCTCTACCCCATCTTTTTGGCATCATGCCTTACAAATGGCAACTTATCTGCTAAACATACTCCCTAGCAAATTACTTTCTCATTATTCCCCAACTCAAATTCTATACCATCGGGATCCCTCGTACACACATCTACGGGTTTTCGGGTGCTTATGCTACCCTCTTTCTCCTTCTCATGTCATAAATAAACTCCAATCCCACTCTACTCCTTGTCTCTTCTTAGGATACCCATCGAATCATTGGGGATATAAATGTTATGATTTGTCTAGTAAAAAGATAATTATTTCTCGGCATGTTGTTTTTGATGAGTCCCATTTCCCTTTTGCCAACATCCATGCTCCTAGTGCTCACACATATGATTTTGTCACTAATGGCTTGCACCCATTATTTCATAATCAATTTCTTCAACCACAAAGTACAATCCACCAGTAAGTAACGCCTTCACCTATGCAACATTCCCCTTCCGCTATCTCCTCACCCTCACTGGCCTAGTCCAGTGCTGACTCCGCCACTTCCCCACAGCCTAGCTTGCCCATTTCCCAGCCCTTACCTCCCAATTCCCCACTACCCAGCCGTCCCTCACCGCCCCCCCACCAATCCACATCAAACTCACATCACCACCAACCTGGCCCCTCCACCACTCGGACCATGGTCACTCGTAGCATGCATGGGATATTTAAGCCCAAACGTCCCCTTAACTTATCCACCTCGGTCACACCTTCCCCTCTACCTCGCAACCCTAAGGCTGCCTTGTCTGACCCGAATTGGAAAGCTGCCATGGTCGATGAATATAATGCTCTTATTAAAACTAAGACGTGGGAGTTGGTGCACCGTCCTCCTAATGTGAATATTATTCGTTCTATGTGGATTTTTCATCATAAAAAGAGATCTGATGGTTCTTTTGAGCGGCACAAAGCCTGCCCTGTGGGTGATGGCAGTTTTCAACAGATTGGTGTGGATTGTAATGAAATGTTCAGCCCAGTGGTGAAGCCTACTACCATTCGGATTGTCCTCAGCATTGCTCTGTCCAAATCTTGGTCTATTCATCAATTGGACGTTAAAAATGCTTTCTTGCATGGCCAGCTCCATGAAACAGTTTACATGCATAAGCCTTTGGGATTCCGAGATCCGGCCCATCCAGATTATGCATGCTTGTTGAAGAAATCCCTATATGACCTTAAGTAAGCCCCTCGTGCCTGGTATCAGCGGTTTGCTGATTTTGTATCCACTATCGGCTTCACTCATAGCAAATCTGATCATTCTTTGTTCATTCATCAGCATGGAAATAACACGGCATACATTCTTCTTTATGTTGATGACATAATTCTCACTGCCTCGTCTGACGCTCTTTGTACATCCATCATGTCACTTCTTGCTTCTGAATTTGCTATAAAAGATTTGGGCCCGTTGAGCTATTTCCTCGGCATTGCCGTTACTCAGCATAAAGGCGGGTTATTTCTTTCTGAAAAGAAATATATAGAAGAGACTATTGACCGAGTCGGCATGACATCTTGTAAATCTGCCCCCACACCGGTTGATACGAAGGGTAAGCTCAGTGCATCATTAGATTCTCCTTGTCAAGATCCTACACTTTATCGCAGACTAGCTGGAGCATTGCAGTACCTCACTTTTACAAGACTGGATATATCCTATGCTGTGCAACAAGTTTGCTTACACATGCACAATCCAAAGAATAACCACATGACTGCTCTGAAACGCATTCTCCGATACATTCGAGGTACCCTTGATTACGGCTTACATCTGTACAAGTCTACAGTTACTGATCTCGTCTCTTATACTAATGCGGATTGGGGTGGATGCCCGGATACAAGACGATCCACCTCGGGTTATTGTGTGTTTTTTGGAGCCAATCTGATCTCTTGGTCTTCTAAGCGACAACCTACCTTATCTCGATCCAGTGCTGAAGCTGAGTATCGAGGAGTCGCTAATGTTGTATCGAAGTCGTGTTGGATTCGGAACCTTCTGTTGGAGTTACATTGTCCACTCCACAAGGCTACATTAGTCTACTGTGATAATGTCAGTGCCATATATCTCTCCGGTAACCCCATACAACATCAGCCCACTAAACACTTTGAGATGGACATACATTTTGTACGCGAGAAGTCGCACGCGGTCAAGTGAGAGTTCTTCATGTCCCGTCCAAGTATCAAATTGCTGATATCTTCACTAAAGGGCTTCCACGCATACTCTTCGATGGATTCAGGGACAGTCTCAGCATACGACAACCTCCCGCTTCAACTGCGGGGGTGTGTTAGACTATGTAAATAAATCATTGTATATCTTTTATATTTAGTATGCAAATTATATCCTAAGATAGCTTCCTATTTTATAGCCTAGATCTTAGCCTTCCATCACTCCTATGCAGTTGTATATAAAGGACCCAAAAAGGAATGGAAAGGCAGGCAGAACAATTACTTTTAGTATCATGAGGTTCAAAGAATTCGACGCATTTTATCACCAGAAAGTAAACTATTCTTTTCGAGGAATTCATGCTTAAAAAGTTCCACAGTTAACTGTGTCTAGTGTCTACCATTAATTATTCATAGGATAGATGACATCGTGACAAGTTTCGTAGGTAATATGTGAGCATAAATCACAATGAAAAGACTTGTCATGATTTACAGGGTCCATCATTGATGGTTAAAACTGTTCTTGATAACTGTTTGTAGCCTAAGGGTCAGGTGTTACGCATGATATCAAAACCAACTCGTGATCGTGAGTGGTAAGGTGGATTTTTTTGGCTGGCCCATATTCCATCCATTATTTAAAAAGTGATGATATATGTCTTGCTGCAAGGCACCTTAAATTATCTCGACTCATCTAAAATTAACATGTTTTTTATAATTTAAAATCAACAAATTTTCAATGATTATACCTAGTTATAAATTACCAAGCTTAAATATTCGTTGGCTATACCAACGAAGTATTAAATGACACTCTAATCGTATGAATCCTAACCACGAGGCCATATAATATATGTATTTTAGAAATGTAGTAAATCATGAACAAGATGATTTCACACAATTTATAAATTGTAATATAGTTATGTTATTCGATCATACCCTTTTTTTCTAATTTGAAAACATTGTAATATGGTTTTTAGGACAAAGCAAGACAATTAAAAAAATCTTACAGTAGGACATTTATCATTTTGCTTATTTGAAATGCACCAAACATATTTTGAAGTTGTAATTCCTACATAAAACAATTTAATTACTTATTTTCATAAGGCTGTTTTTGGGAATTCTTACATAAGTCTGATCAATTTATTCACATTTTACCAATTTTTCATCTAATGTTTCGCCCAAAACAAATTCTTTGTCAAATAATTTCTAATGTCCTAAATAATGAATGGCCCTATTTGGCAAACCGTTGATAGCGGTTAGCAATTTGTATTGTTTGTTAGCTGTTAGCTATTTCAATCAGTTGTTGGCATTAGTTTTTTAAATAAGTTGTTTTTTAGAAAAAGTGTTTGATAAAATTAACTATTTCTGTACAATGTACTTGAGAAAATTCCATTTATGCCATATCTCTTATTTACTATTGAATATTTTTTTAAATTAGTTGGTCAATTATTTGTTTCCAATAGAAATTAATTTAATGATATGTACAGATCACCTTCACTCATAAGCTCATTTCATTACTAATTTTACCAAGTAGAGATTAAATATTCTTATTGATGTTTACTTGACTTGCTTTTTAATCTGATTTTCTTTTCAAGCTAAACTAAAAATTATGTGATGTTTAAGGCCCATAACACAACCTTACTTTGTTGTTGAGTTATACAAATTTCTAGTCATTATTAGTTTAACTTTCTTTTAATATGAATTGATTTCTTTTTTGGGGGGATAAATTGAGACTTTTAGTTTTTTGGAGAACACATTTTTGAGGTGAAAAAGCTATTTCAAAAAATATTCATCAAATACTCCAAGTACCTATTTGACTTAGTCAAATATTCAAAACTACCCAAAGTCATTTTCAAGCAAACAACCATCCAAAAAGCTATCCGCGAAACACCCCTAATCCCCTATAATCATTGACACAACCTTAAATTTGGTATCAGCCACCGTTAGGGATCTAAATGGTGTATTACTTCACACAATCAACTGATAGTCTATCAACTCGCCTCCAGGAACATACTTTGCTTTGCTTCATAGACAAAGAAGAAATAAATATTTATTTTTAAACTTAAGAATAAAAAGGAAAATGCATGAACCTACGTAACAAAGCAAAAGTATTGCAAGGGTTGTATCCTTGTATTTTATGACGTCATTAGAAAAGCAAAAATGGTTTTTTCAACTTATTTTTTGCGGAATAAGTCGAGGTAGGTTAGTTCAGAATACGTTAAAAAAAAATAAATTCAGAATCAGTTGAAAATACATTCAGTAAATAAGTTTGGAATAAGTTTAGAATTCAACAAATAAGTTCATAAAATAATTGACTAACGAAATATCAAAGTTCAACATTTCAAGACATCATTATTATTTTTGACTTAAATATTCATTTTTGTCTATATTATTAAAACTTTTTAAGTGCGACTAACATTGGGGCTAATAAAGTGTGACTAATGTTAATGTTAAAATGTCATTTGAATTAATGTGCAATTTTTTCTTTCCAACTTTTCTGTTCTAATTTTTCCTAGCGACACAACCATGATACCAATTTTTATTTCTACCAACAATACAACATAACAATAACCACCACAATAAATTAATAACCATCTAATTGTAATGAACAGTGTATAATAACAACAACAATAACAACAACAACAATAACAACAACAACAATAAAAACAACAACAAAAACAACAATAATGATGACGACGACGACAAGAACAATAAGAACAATAACAATAACAATAATTCTTTCCCAAAAAAAAGTAATGGCGATGATGATGATGATGATGATGATGCTTAACGACAACAACAACAATAAATTAATATTCATCTAATCATTATAAACAATAAATTCTAGTAAATAATAAATAATAAATTCAGCAAATAAGTTCATAATAAAATCAGAATAAGTTGAAAATAAGTTCGACAAATAAATTGAGAATAAGTTCAGAATAAGTTTAATAAATAAGTTTAAAATATGTTCAGATAAATTCAATCAAAATAAGTTGAAAAGAACATGGGCTAAATGTTTATTTGTTGAGTAGCTCACGGAAAAATTGAAGAAGAGGTAGTAAAATCAATCGTCTTGTGTTGAGTTATTTCCCTTTAAATCAAAATTAAGTTAAGCAATCCATATTTTGTCTGTAAAATTTATGGAAATCAGGTCAACTTCAAAAGAATGAAAGTGTTTTCTTTCTAATTGACTCCACACTTCATAAAACCCTTTGTTCATGTTATTTCTATTTACTTTGCTAATAACTATTCTCTCTCTATCTTTGAAAGTCTCTCCACATCTTCTTCTAATTTGTGGTGGTGTTTCTTCAACTTGAAGTGAATCTGTCAATTTCTTTTCATTTCATTTTATTTGTATGGGATCAGATTATTAATTGATTGCAAAGTCAATCTACAGCAGGTCTCAATTATTCACATTCGAACTATCATAACATATGAATCTTTTTGACAAGAAGACTATATAAGATTTGCAGATCTTCATGTTAGAGGTTTTATTATAAAGCAGTGATTAACAAGAAGATGAATGTTCAAAAAAGTTTCAACTTGTTTTCTCTATCAAAAGGTTTATTTTATACATAGTTATGCATTTGTTTGAATGGATGCTTATTGTAGATATCGTATGCCTTTAATTAATGAATGCATCCTTTACCTTAAAAAATGATTTGTTTTCCTTTCCTTGCCTTTATACCCTGTTTGGACCTTTAAAAAAATTGCTGGAAAAAAAATTTAAGGTGAAAAAAAAAGAAGAAAGATATGGTAAGAAAGTCAACAATTTTCCCTTGTTTGAACCCAGAAAATAATACAAGGAAAACAATTTTGAAAATAATAAACAAAATTCTGAACCCCAACACCCCCAAAAAAAATCCCCATGAGTCCCTCCTCTCTTTCTCTTTACATCTAATGGGTAAGAAGAAGATAACCTTACTTCCTTCTTTTTTTATCTATAATCACCATCATAATCAACATACCCTTCATGATGGATCTTCTTCTTTCTTTTCCCCTTCCCATTCATAGTGAATTGATTATAGAAATTGGGTCAAATCTTCAGCCTTAATTTGTAATTACTGTTTGTTCAATGACCCCAAATGAAATTAAGATCTCAAAATTTCATCATAACTTTATCTTCAGCTACCACACGAGTCCACATCAAAGGAATGTCCGAGTCAACCAAAGACAGCGATTTTGGCGGCGGTGAGGGAGGTAACGAAGTCGGAGTAGTGGCGTAGGCTGAGGAAGATTCTTGTTCTTTGGAGATAGATTGGAGGTTGATAGAATACCAGTCATGTTGCGTGGAATAGATGGAGAGTTTAAGGGGGTGTTTCATGTGAACAATGTAGGTGTTGAAGGATGAGGGTGAGGGAGGGAGAGAGGAAAGTATATCGTGGCCACCATTGTTGAAGTAAAAAGAGAAAATGGGGTACTAAAGAATGGTTAAAAAGAGAGAATGAGTAGTCATGAATTACTTAAGATCAGGAATTAGGCGTGATTTTTCAAACATTTTTCTTACTATTTTGTAAGAAAAATGTATAACACACATTTATCAATTTTTTCTTTAAACTTTCCTCCATCTTGTTTCTCTTGAAACTTTCTTCAAACAAATATGGAAAGAATTCTACTTTCTCAACTATTTCCACCAAATTGTCTAAGTTCCAAATGAATCCATATTTCCTAATGAAAAGCCAGAGTTGCTGCTGCGATAATTCTTTGCTAGTAGAACTGCTCCTCCTCTCTCTAAAAACTCTAACCTCCTTATGAAAAATCCTAATCTTTACCTACTTCAATAAAGGGCTGCCATCAAGCATAATTGCTGGTGGTAAGCCCCAATCTTCATACTTCCTGAAATTTTATTCAGTTGTAAGGTATTTACTAATATTTTTGTCTCTTTTCAATAAAATTTCTCTCTAGTTTGTGAGAATTTGGTATTTTTTTCACCACTAGTGTCATTTTGATTGTTCTCACCTCTAGTGTGAGTTAGACTATTCTCACCATTAGTCTGAGTTTGAGTCATTGCCTTTATGCAATTTATCATAGATTTGAAAATTTAGAGTGAGTTTCTTATCAAGTAGAATTTAAAAATTGTTATATTAAATTTACATTTTTGATTAAGAAATCAGTCAACAATAGAATTTCATGTGGTTCCACTATGAAGATCTTTCTTTCAAGTGCAATCTACCACATCAGTTGAACATATGCTCCATGAAGTTATACTATAACTTGCCGATGTTCGGGAAAGGCACATTCATGTCAAGGAATGCAGTTGGTGACATGAATACTGCTATAAGTTCAGAGCCAATGGATAGTATATTTACCATTAGCTTTCTGAAGAGAATAATTCAATTTGATGTTTTAGATTTGCTTTTGTTAGGAGATATTCATTGCATATATCATATGACTTTTTATTGATGAATTATTCCTTTTTCTCAAAACAAAAAAAAAAAAAGAATTGTTTGCTTTGCCAATTACTCTAGGGTGTTATATTGAACTCGTAACCACAAATTGAGAAATGCTTCCACAAATTTGCAGCCATGCTTCTCTTTTTCTATTTTTTTCTTTTTTTAATTGAATGCCACTGTTGTTCATGATGCTTTTTCTCTGTTTGTATAGGTTCTAAGTAGTACAATCATTCTTCCATTTTATTTAGTGATTTGTCATAATAGTTCATGATAAAATTATTTATATTTTTACATTATTTCTTGAGTACGTAGATCTATTATAAGACCTCTTTAATATAAGCACTCAATCCTTAATATTGCTTTTTGTTCAAAAAAAGGTAGATCTCTTATCACCTGTTGACTCAGTTTGGCTAGTAAAATCACTCTAAAGGGAGATGAATATGGTGATAATCAAAGTCACAAACACCATAAAAATACTCCATATCTGTGACGGAATCACCGACGGAAAAAGTTGGATTTTCCAACGGAAAATTGCGTGTCCGACGGAAAATACGGACCAAAACTCCCGTCGGGAATTACCTCATCGCAGAATTTTGTCCGACAGCTTCCGACGGCGTCTGACGCCATTTCCAACGAAGCGACCCCGTCAGAGATTTCGTTGGATTGTGTTTGAGGCATGCAGGTATTTTGCAGAGAGAAGGGATTTTCGTCGGAATTTCTGACGGAACTTTCTGTCGAAAATTCTAATGGAGATCCCTTTTCCCTCCAAAAAAAAATTTTGGCTACAAAAAAATTTTTGCTCCTAAAAAATAAAGAGCTTAAATATATCACGATCACCACAAACAACATATGTAATAGTTACCAAATACAAATTTTTACATCTGAAAATTAAATGTGCTAAATTCAAAATTAATCATAACATCCACAATTGTTTTGGATCCACAATTGTTTTGAAGCTATAGGCAGATCATATAAATTAATCAGAATCAGATAAATTTATGAGATCATTGTTGTCATTTTGGGAGTCCTGCTCGTCATTAGTGTCCAAGTTGACTTGGCTGCAAGAACCTGCACTTTGTCCTTTAAGAAATCTCAAAACTTTTTTCATAATGCGCTTTGTCTTCCCCTGTTTCTTGGCAATCTGACTTATGGCCTCTGCTTGGTTGGTAATGCTCTGATTGAGGAGTTGCGCTTGCTCTCTTGGATCAAAGTGCTCAGCTGATGAGTGGCATGCAGCTGCAATTGTAGCTAATTTCTTCAACTTAACCTCCTCTGTGCCAAAACCATATATACGACCTTTTTTGTCCGTATTTTCTTTAATTCAAAACTCTTCTGGGGTCATAGGGGGCAGTTAGGACCCCCTTTGAGTTGCAGCTTGACTGTACTCCTCCCATTTCTTGTGGTGATCCTCCTGAAAGTTGTCAAAAATAAAACTATTACATACTAAGGCGACAATTATAATATATGAATAATGTCTGAATAAAATGTGCGAAACTTACCTATTCTTTTGTAGATTTTTTATCAACGAAAACTTTGTTTTTGACCTTACAGTGAGTGTCCTTAAACAGTTCTTCACATGCGGGTTCCCTATCTAATGCTTTAGCCTACAAAAAAATAAAATGAAATGAATGATCAAATGTAAAGAAGGACCAAAAATCTCAATCCTTGCCATACATTGTATATCGAAAATACACTTACTAATAAGCACATTACTTACCAGGTGCCTCTTCCTTTCACTAATCGGAATTGAGCCACATGTATGTAACGAATGACCAAAACCTTCTGGATCACTCAATCTATTCTTTTTATTTTATTGTTAATTTCTTAAACTTATCATCCTCACTCCAATGTTTGAGCATCTCATTCCAACTACTAGGTGGTAACCACTTCGGCTTTTTGTTATACTTCCTGACATATCCAAGAATGTCCCTAAGTCGAGGTGCACCTCTACACTCAAAGTTACGCCGTATCTGAATTTCATTGTCTGGATGTCAGTAGTAGTGTTTCTTTAACAAAGTTGAAGTATATTAGTAAACATCTCAAACAATCTAATGACGACATTCAAAATATTGTACAGAAAATTAACCTTGAACTCATTAAACCATATGTCTCGCTGAGATTGTGGAACATCCCCCCTTGTGGTCCAAGGATGTGGGTACTTAGTTGCAAAACTTTCAACAATTTTTTGAATTACGCCCTGATATGGAGCAAAACTAAGAACGAAAAAGAATTCGTTAAAATTAATTACTGTAGCCATTAAAACAATATGATTACTGAAGAATAAAATTTATAATTGTTCAATCCAAAATTGATACAATTTTATGCCTTTATTAACCTAATTTTGACTATTAACAATTGTTGATTTTAGGATTTTTACATTATGTGTTTGTTTTGTAGGAAAATATACAAAAAGTAGCAAAAATAAATAAAAAGAAGAAAATTGGGCTGAGAAACAAAGTCGCTACAGAAAATGGAAGAAACTGACAAGCCCATATTTCTTAGAACCCAATTATTTGGCCCACAAGCACCTCCACTTAGCCTCACATACCACTCACATGACCAGACCCATCCTCTTCCCCTAATTTTCTCTCTCTTCCCTCTCTGTCGCCAGACCCTGAAAACCTCCCCCCCTCCCATTTTCTCCTTCTTCTTCGGCCATCCACCATCTCCTTCATGAATCACTCCTCACTCACCCTTTTCTCTCTTGGCCACAAAACAATCAGAGGACCTCTAATTTTTTCTGCCAAAACCGTTGAAAATGGTGTAGTATAAATGGATCTAAAGAGAATGGAGTGAGGCATGAATTTTGTCAACAATCAGCAGCCTTGGTTCAATTATATTCAGTTTTTCCATTTGTTGTCCTTCTTTCTGCTTCCAAGTGTTAGTAATATTTGGTTCATCTCCATTGTTGGTTGAATAGCCCAAGAAGATATTGTTGAACTTTTGAGTTGCTAAATGAAATTTCTGTGTAATTTTTTGCCATTTATGCCAGATCAATTTGAGTCTCTACGTCAACCCTCAATATTTAGCTTGCTCTGTTCTGTTGCTTCGCGTCCTATGTTTTTCCCAATTCCAGTGATTTTCAACTTTTCTTGCTCAATTAAATTAATGTCTTCGTCTTTATTTTTTTTTTATTTTAATGTCACTTCACCGTCTTTTTTTGGGAGCAGAGCATGTGCAGTGAACTTCAACTTCTTTTAATTTGTCATGTGCATAAAATGACAAAAGTTAGCAAGTGTACTTGTCTTGTTCCTATTGGCCAATAAGTAACTTAGAGTTATCTGGTTTTGCTAATTCTAGTTTTTTTAATTTAAGTTCACTCTTCTTTTTCTGTTTTTTTTTTTTTCTTCCTGCATTATTTATATTGATCCTTTGCATCACTTGTCCCCTCTATGTTCTACAATTTTTGTTTTTCTGTAATATTCTAGTTATCATAGGTTAGATTTTTATGGCTTAGGTTGATTTAACTTTTTCTAGCTAAATCACCAGTACTGCCATCATTTTGTTTCACCTTCATTTTTATTTTTTACATATTTATTTATTTATCCTTGCCCTACTCGTTAGTGTTGAATAAGTCATTGTATAAATTCACTCGTCAATTTCCTTCAATAAGTTTAATTATTATTAATAGCTAAGCTATTTGAGTGACTAAATTTGATACTATCATCTCTGTGGAAACAACCCGTATTCGCTGGATCATGCTACAAGTTGACACCGTGCACTTGCAGCTTCTATTTTACATCAACAAGTTTTTGGCACCGTTGTCGGAGAATGGTGCGCATTCAAGCAGCCACTTTTTAGTGCTTTGCTATTTTTCTCGACATTTGTGTCTTTTATTAGTTCATGTGCTTTATTTATTATTAGTTTTTTTTATATTTACTCTCTTTGTTTGAGTAGTTTTTATTTAGATCACTTTTATTTATTTTCTTGTGTCAAAAAAAAGACCAAAAATACGATTGTGGGACTTGCATGATTATTTGGGTTAGGGAGCCTAAAAGAAGAAGACTGATTAGGATCGAACCTGAACCTGAACTTGAAAAAATGGCTGGACAAGAAAGAGCTGAAAAGGCCTTGAATGAGATATTTTACCCTCAACATTCAACCTTACCTTCATGCTTTAATCTACCAGCCTTAGGTACTAATGTGAACCTAAAACTGGAACCACATTATATTCAGATGCTTCCTAAATTCACTGGACTTGAAGATGCTTATTTATTTTTCAGTGAATTTGAAGAAGTACGCAATATGATACATTTTCATAATGTGAATACTGATGTGGTTAAACTGAGATTCGTTCCTTTTGCTTTAAAAGATAATGCCAAGAGATGGATATATAGTTTGCCTGCTAACTCTAGTTTGAATTGGAATGATTTCGTTAAAGTTTTCTTATGAAAATATTTTTCTAATGGCAAAACTGTTAAACTAAGAAATAAAATATATCAGTTTATTCAATTTGATAAGGAACCTTTTTGGAAGTACCTAGAAAGATTTAAGAACTTGTTAGCCCAGTGTCCCCACCATGGTCTTGAACAGTAGCATTTATGCCAAATTGTGTATGAGGGTCTGGACCAATAAACTAGGACCATACTAGAATCTATGTGTCATGGTGGATTCCTATCCAAGAGTCCTACCACAGCTTGGGAATTCTTAGAGGATTTAGCTGAAAAGACAATACAGTGGAAGACCACTAGAGATGATAGCCTTAGTTCTAGAATTGCCAGTGCTAAGGGGGGTTTGCATGCAGTATTAGACTTGAGTTGTATAGAGTCTAGATTTACAACTTTAGAGAACCAGTTAAAAGGGTTGACTATTCAGCAACCTCAGATATTTCAAAGTGCTACAATTACATGTTCTCAGTGTCAATCCCCAAGCCATATCTTGAGCGCTTATCCCCACTATGCTCACAGTCATCAACTGGAACTAAGTAAGTGAACGTGGCCTACCAAAGGCCAAGAAACGACCCTTTTGCACCAACCTACAATCCAGGGTGGTGAAATCACCCGAATTTTTCCTGGAGCCAAGGCCAGAACTTAGGAGGTCCTAGCACACAAACCGGAATGTTCCCTGGAAACACTTCTATCTAGCCCTATCAAGCACTAGGGTACCTCCTCCCCCTGTTGCCCACACCCAATCACCTCCTGGCTATAATGAGATTGACAAAAGATTTAACAATCTAGAGAGATCACAAAATAGCCTAGAGAAGGTAATGAGGACCATGGCAGAACAGTTGTCTCAACTGGTCTTAGCTCATAGGGAAAAAGGAACATTTCCTAGTCAAACAGAGCCTAACCCGAATGTAGGTACATCTTCGATGAGTCCACCAGCCTAGGATAATGTGAAAAGGGTTAATGCAATAACTTCACTTAGGTCAGAACGTTTAATTGATCATAACTTAGAAGACCTTGTGGATGTTCCTGTTCAGTTCTTTCCATCTCTATCTCCACCACTCCCCCTAATAATGAATCTACTTCTAGGGATGCTACTGATGGCACCCCAACTGACCCTTCCCGACCTACTGACTTAGTTGACCCTGAAGAGACTAAGCAAGATGAATCCAAGAAGGGAGATGATACATCTCAGCCTTCGACTCTTGAGAGGGTCCGTAAACCCACTGCACCCTTTCCTAATAGCCTAAGGCATAAGAAGGACCAGACACATGTTGATAAAATTAGAGAGACCTTTTCTCAAGTCAAAATCAACATTCCCCTTCTAGATGCTATCCAGCAGATGCCTCCTTATGCCAAGTTCTTGAAAGTGTTATGCACCACTAAAAGAACGACTAATGTCCCTAAGAAGGCTTTCTTAGCCTCAAATATGAGCTCGATTATCTCATGCTAAATCTCAGCCAAATACAAAGACCCCGGTTGCCCTACCATTTCCATAGTCATAGAGGACCAAACTATTCATAGAGCATTGTTGGATTTAGGGGCCAGCGTTAATTTGCTTCCATACTCAGTGTATGAGAGGCTGCGATTGGAAGAGTTAAAACCCACTAGAACAATTCTCTAATTAGTCGACCACTCCACTAGAGCTCCTAAGGAATAGTTGAGGATGTCTTGACTAAAGTGGGTGAGTTCATATATCCTGCGGATTTTGTTGTGCTAGAAACCGAGTCTATTGCTAACTCTGAAACCCAAATACCTGTCATTCTTGGTCGACCTTTCCTAGCTGCTTCTAATGCTTTGATCAATTGTAGGAATGGTATGCTAAAGTTGTCTTTTGGAAACATGACTGTTGAGTTGAATATCTTTAATCTACAAAGACAACCTGCTATCTTTGATGGGTTTGATACTGTGAATTGGCTTAATGTGCATGCTTGTGATGACTCATATGTTAACGGGTTGATTGATAATGACATATGTGATGAGATTGATTCCCTCTCCCCTTATTCTTCTAATTCCCCTTCTGTTGCATATACTCCTGATCCCATATTAGAGTTGAAACCTTTCCCTGATTTCCTTAAGTATGTCTTTTTGGGTCCTAATGAGGCTTTTCCTGTGATTATTACATCTGACCTGATTGAGGACCAAGAGAATAAAATGTTGAAAGTACTTAAGGAACACAAAGAGGCCATAGGGTGGACCTTAGGTGACATTAAAGGTATTAGCCCCTCCATTGTGCAACATAGAATTCATCTTGAGGAGAATGCCAAACCTTATAGAGACCACCAAAGATGTCTGAACCCTACCCTGCAAGAAGTAGTTAAAAAAGAGGTCATTAAGTGGTTAGATCATGGGATAATTTACCCTATTTCTGATAGTGAGTGGGTCAGCCCCGTTCAAGTCGTTCCTAAGAAGACCGGTATTACCGTGATAAGGAATGACAAGAAGGAGCTAGTCCCCACTAGAGCCCAGTTTGGGTGGCGTGTGTGTATTGACAACAGGAAACTGAATGCAGCCACTAGGAAAGACCACTTTCCTTTGTCTTTTATGAACCAAATGCTTGAGAGATTAGCCGGACATAGTTAGTACTGCTTTTTGGATAGATACTCTGACTACACCCAAATCTCCATAACACCTGAGGACCAAGATAAGACCACCTTTACATTAGGGGTGTGCAGAAAAAACCGAAACCGAGAACCGATCTGAAAAACTGAAAAACCGATCAAAAAAACCGGTTAACCAAAGTAAATTATTCGAAATAACCGGTTCGGTTAACCGAACTGAGAAAAGAAATCGGTTCACGGTTCGGTTACGGCTCGGTTGGTCCAGAAAATGCGGTTAACCACGGTTAACCGAAAACCGTTTTTTTTTTTTTAATATGGGTATATAAAGTGGGCATTAGAAAAAACCCTAGAGCTTGGCTTTGCTTGCTTTCCACTTTCGAGAATTCCAGATCCAGAGCCCTCTTCACTTCAGTCTTCCCTTCTCTTCGGCAGTTCCGCTCATCTTCCCTCTTCCAGACTTCCATTTTTTCACTTTTTCCTTCGGCCCTTTCTTCTTCCAGACTTCAATCCTTCAACCCTTCGTGACTGACTTCGGCCCTTTCTTCTTCCAGACTCCAGTGCCCAGTTGTTCGAGTTTTTCAAGTGCCAGATTGTTCGAGTTAGTCAAGTTTTCTCCCAGGCCCGAGCCGCATGATTCAACTTTTCTGGGTATGGTTTCAATTTGTTTCAGGTTGTTTATGTATGAGTATGGTTTCAATTAGGTTGGATTTGTCTGGGTTTTGATTTGGTTCGATTTTTGTTTCAATCTGTCTGGTTTGGATTTCTTGTTTCGATTTGCTGTTTCACTATGGCTACCTGGCTGGGTTTTGATGTGTGGTGTGAATTTATTGTTTCGATTTTTCTGATATGTGATTGTCAATTTGTCATCCATGTTGCTTCGATTTGTACTCTAGGCCTTTTTCTGATTTGAGGTGGTTTTAATTTCTGATTTTGGTTCATTTTCTGGTTGCGATTTGTATGTTGCTTCGAATTCGATTCGTACTCGGTTTAATTTCTGATTTTGGTTCATTTTCTAGTTTCAATTTGTATGTTGCTTATGGTGGTTATGGTCCTTATGGACTTATGGATATTGTTGTTTTCATTTCAAGGCTGTAATTCCTTCTCCCTAGTCCTGGGACTCTTGCTGTTTGAAAGTGAGTATTTGCTACTTGCTACTGTTGGTCTGTTGGACAGTTGGACTGCTTCTGCCTTCTGGCTTCTGCTACTGTTGGTTGTGTGTACCAATTACCAAATTTAGGTTTTTTTTTTTCAGTACTCCGGTTAACCGTTAACCGATCCAGAAGTTTGGTTAACCGATCCGAAAATACGGTTAACCGAATATTTCGGTTCGGTTACAGATCGAATGTTGGCCGATCCGAAAATTCGGTTAACCGAGAAATCGGTTAACCGCAAATTTCGGTTCGGTTACTGTTCGGTGTTTTCACTAACCGAATTTTCGGTTAACCGGTTTTCGGTTAACCGATGAACTGGTTAACCGGTTTTGCACACCCCTACTTTACATGCCCCTTTGGTACTTTTGCCTTTGGGAGAATGCCATTTAGTCTTTGTAATGTTCCTGCCACTTTCCAGTATTGCATGATTTCTATATTTTCTGATATGACTGAGTAGTGCATTGAGGTGTTTATGGATGATTTTTCTGTGTTTGGTTCTTCGTTTGATGACCGTTTGACCAATCTGACAAGAGTTTTGCAAAGATGCAGGGAAAAGAATCTGACTCTGAACTGGGACAAATGCCATTTTATGGTAAAGAAGGGTGTTGTTTTGGGGCCTATAATTTCACATGATGGGATTGAGGTTGATAAAGCAAAAATTTATTTGATTACTAATTTTCCCCCTCCTATTTGTGTGAAGGATATCAGGTCATTTTTAGGGCATGTAGGATTTTATAGACGATTTATCCAGGATTTCAGTAAAATTGCTCAGCCCTTGACCAACCTTGTAACCAAAGATGTACCTTTTCACTTCTCTGAGGAGTGTTTAAAGGCATTTAATAGGCTAAAGGAAGCCCTGACTTCTGCCCCTATCCTACACCCTCCTATCTGGGGAAAGCCCTTTGAACTGATGTGTGATGCTTCTGGTTATGCTGTAGGGGTTGTCTTAGGACAAGATGTAAATAGGAAACCTCATGTTATATATTATGTGAGTTATACTTTGAATGAGGCACAATTGAACTACACAGTAACTGAAAAAGAGTTTTTGGCAGTTGTGTTTGGTTTTAAAAAATTTCGACCCTACTTGATTGGCTCTCATGTGATTATACATACTGATCATGCTGCTCTAAAACATCTATTGTCTAAGAAGGATGCAAAACCTAGACTGCTTAGATGGTTATTACTCTTGCGGGAATTTAATTGTGAGATTCGAGATAGAAAGGGTTCTAAGAACCTGATGGCTGACCATCTATCCCGACTCGTTGTGAAAAATAAGAGTGAAATCCCCCTTTCTGAGTGTTTCCCTGATGAACAGCTACTTATGATTCAATCTGAACCATGGTATGCTGACATTGTCAACTACTTAGTGACTAGTGAGATACCCCCAGGTTGGAATAAGCATAATAAGGATAGATTCTTCTCTGGTAAAATTTTTCTATTGGGATGACCCCTACTTGTTTAAATATTATTCTGACCAGATTTATAGGAGGTGTATCCCTGATAATGAGATTAGAAATGTCCTTTCTTTTTATCATGACCAAGCATGTGGGGGGCATTTTAGTGGGAAGAAAACAGCCGCCAAAGTCCTTCAGTGTGGTTTGTATTGGCCTACCTTGTTCAAAGATGCCCATTGTACAGTAAAAGCTGCCCTAGGTGTCAACAGTTTGGGAAAATCAGTAGGAGAGATATGATAGCCCTTAACCCGATAATCATTGTTGAGATTTTTGATGTTTGGGGGATTGATTTTATGGGACCATTTCCATCGTCTTTTGGGAATGAATATATTCTCCTTGCTGTAGATTATGTGTCTAAGTGGGTGGAGGCTATGCCTACCAGGATAATTGAGGCTAGAGTCATTGTCAAGTTCCTTAGGGAAAATATTTTCCCTAAGTATGGCATGCCAAGGGCTATTATTAGTGACTAGGGTACTCATTTTGATAATCGTTCTTTTGATACATTGTTAAAAAAGTACTCAATCATTCTTCGTTTAACCACCACCTATCATCCCCAGACTAGTGGCTAGGTAGAGGTTTCCAATAGGAAAATTAAGCAGATTTTGGAAAGGATTGTGAGTAGAAACTGTAAGGACTGTGCAGATAAGCTCATTGATGCTCTTTGGGCTTATAGGACGGCTTTTAAGACCCCTTTAGGCATGTCTCCTTTTAGGGTTGTCTTTGGTAAGCCTTGTCATCTTCCAGTTGAACTTGAGCATCGGGCTATATGGGCTATAAAAACTTTGAACCTTGACTTAGAAACAGCTGGGGTAGAAAGGAAGTTACAGTTGAGTGAGTTGGAAGAAATCAGAGCTGAGGCCTATGAAAACTCTAGGATGCATAAGGAGAGAGCGAATTCATAGGAAGGAGTTGTTCCCAGGTCAAAAGGTCTTGCTTTATGACTCCAGACTACACCTTTTTCCAAGTAAGTTGAGATCTTGTTGGACTGGTCCTTTTATTATTTCTCATGTTTTTCCACATGGTGCTATAGAGATACAGGACCCCATGAGAAGTGCGCACTTCGAGATGAATGGACAGAGGTTGAAGCCATTTCTGGAGTTACCTGCAGAAGAGAAAGAAGTAGAGTGTCTGATGATCTACGAACCACAATACAGAGATTGAGATGTGAAGATTAGCTTGGATGCATCCAGCATTCAACCTAGTACTATTGTTCCTTCATATAAATCTTATTTTGTATATATTTTTCTCTTATTTTCTTTTTTTTTTGTGTGTTTTTTTTTTTAATTTTGTGCCTCTCATTCTAATACTCTTACAAGCAATAGAGACATTGCATTGTTTAAGTGTAGGGGGGCCTTTGAATTTCTAGAAAAAAAATTTTTTTTTTGAAAATACCAAAAAGATTTTCTTTTCTTTTTCTTTCATCTCTTTTGTTTTATTTTATTTTGGGGAATGTATACTATTTTGCCTAGATTAACTCCATGTAAATTGGTATTATGTTGTATATAGGTGGGAGGTACATGATAAAGAACTTAATTCTAAGTGTGACATTCTATACCTTACTTTTAACCTTATTATTCCATTATAACTATAAGTCCAATCCTTATTTTTAAATCACCATTATCATAGGATATCAGGCCTCCATAGTTTACTCTCCCACTTGTCTGTGCATAGTTATTTTTGGTTTTGCTTTCAATTGAGTCCTTTAAAAAAAAAAGAAAAAGTGAGTAATAAGTTGGGAATGACAAGTACCCTTTGAGGCATGCGCTACTGGGTGCCACCCTTTGAGATAATACTGCTATTGGGAAAACTTGTTTCCTATGGCAATGAGTCAATAAAGTAGTTTGTGTTTCGGCAAGTGGGAACGAGTCAAACTTTGGTTAGCCTAATCCCTAGGGTGATGGCCCACTTACACACCGTGCACTAGGATAGATATGTGGTTATGCTGGTTCTCTAGGTGAAAAGGTGGAGTTAGATGTCATCCGTGATGATTTAAAGTCTAGAAGTGTACACCTTGTTTATATACAGCTTAATATCTTGATTAATAAGGTGATAGGTGTTGTTGAAATTTTATATTATCTCCCCTTTTATATTTGTGTAAAAGTTTATACTTTTTTTTGTTTTTTTTGTTTTCTTTTCTTTCTATTCTGTTCTTTTTCCTGATAAAGATTTTGTAGGTACATCTTCTGCAAACCCTCACGAGACCTTACTCGTCTACTAGGGGGAACCTAGGGGTTTAAAGGGCTTGTTGCATATGCTAAATGTAACCGTGATTCCTACAAAAGTGAGTTAGGATTTTCTTTTTCGTATTTTCTATTTCTCTTTAGGCAGTTTAGTTGTTTTACTTGGGGACGAGCAAAATTTAGGTGTTGGGGTATTTGTTCAATGCAAAATTGATACAATTTTATGCCTTTATTAACCTAATTTTAACTCTTAATAATTGTTGATTTTAGGATTTTTACGTTATGTGTTTGTTTTGTAGGAACATATACAAAAAGCAGTAAAAATAAATAAAAAGAAGAAAATTGGGATGAGAAACAAAGTTGCTACAAAAAATGGAAAAAACTGACAAGCCCATATTTCCTAGAACCCAATTATTTAGCCCACAACCACCTCCACTTAGCCTCACATGCCACTCACATGACTAGACCCATCCTCTTCCCTTAATTTTCTCTCTCTTCCCTCTATGTCGCCAGACCCTAAAAACCTCCCCCCCCCCCCATTTTCTCCTTCTTCTTCGGCCATCCACCATGTCCTCCATGAATCACTCCTCACTCACCCTTTTCTCTCTTGGCCACAAAACAATCAGAGGACCTCCAATTTTTTCGACCAGCAATCAATCTCAACGCAGCAAAACCGTTGAAAATGGTGTAGTATAAATGGATCTGAAGAGAATGGAGTGAGGCATGAATTTTGTCAGCAATCAGCAGCCTTGGTTCAATTATATTCAGTTTTTCCATTTGTTGTCCTTCTTTCTACTTCCAAGTGTTAGTAATATCTGGTTCATCTCCATTGTTGGTTGAATAGCCCAAGAAGATATTGTTGAACTATTGAGTTATTGAATGAAATTTCTGTGTAATTTTTTGCCATTTACGCCAGATCAATTTGAGTCTCTACGTCAACCCTCAATATTTTGCTTGCTCTGTTCTGTTGCTTCGGGTCCTCTGCTTTTCCCAATTCTAGTGGTTTTCAACTTTTCTTACTCAATTAAATTAATGTCTTTGTCTTTATCTTTTTTGGTTTTATTTTAATGTCACTTCACCGTCTTTTTTTGGGAGCAGAGCATGGGCAGTGAACTTCAACTTCTTTTAATTTGTCATGTGCATAAAATGACAAAAGTTAGCAAGTGTACTTGTCTTGTTCCTATTGGCCAATAAGTAACTTAGAGTTATCTGGTTTTGCTAATTCTAGTTTTTTTAATTTAAGTTCACTCTTCTTTTTCTGTTTTTTTTTTTTTCTTCCTGCATTATTTATATTGATCCTTTGCATCACTTGTCCCCTCTATGTTCTACAATTTTTGTTTTTCTGTAATATTCTAGTTATCATAGGTTAGATTTTTATGGCTTAGGTTGATTTAACTTTTTCTAGCTAAATCACCAGTACTACCATCATTTTATTTTCACCTTCATTTTTATTTATTTATGTATTTATTTATTTATCCTTGCCCTATTCGTTAGTGTAGAATAAGTCGTTGTATAAATTCATTCGTCAATTTCATTCAATAAGTTTAATTATTATTAATAGCTAAGCTATTTGTGTAACTAAATTTGATACTATCATCTCTGTGGCAACGACCCGTATTCGCTGAATCATACTACAAGTTGACACCATGCGCTTACAGCTTCTATTTTACATCAACAATAATGAACTTACATATCTCCATGAGGTTGAAAATATATCTTATTATTTGTGCTTGCAGCTTCACTATCAGCTGTAGGACTTTGTCTATCTCTTCCTGCCCTTTCATTTTGCACCCCTTCGTTGTGGACTGAGTGGCTTGGCATTCTAGGCTGACCAACAATCTGATTACTGTTGTAATGTGGGCTAACAGTACCAAACTGTTGATAAACTAATGGGGTACCTGAACTGCCACCGATGTAACGATTATTTGATTGGATAGGTGACTGCATAACCATACTAAAAAGAGGTGGGTGCATATATGGTTGCTCATTCATGCTACCAAAATAATTTTCGTATAGCTGAGTTGTATCAAGGAAACCTCCAAACATCCCACTGAAGGTGTTTGTTTTATAGTTTTCAGCAGAATCATTCTGTGGGGTCAGTCATGGTGCTCCTCTACCTGCACCACTTCTAACCGTTCGGCCTCAACCACGTCCACCATTTACTCTAGACATCTAACAAATAAGATCAAAATAGACACAAGATACAGCAGCACAAACATTCATAGTATTGTCAGTGAAAAAATTACAGTACACATATACAATTGTTTCACCTAGCTTGCAATTAAAAAAAAAGTACATAGACATGCATAAAGATCCATACAACTAAAAGATTAAATCAACCATTGTGGGACACATTGTCATCATCATCGTCATCATCATCACTTTGCAATGTCATATCTCCTTCATCATCATCATCAGTGTCTTCAGTTTCATCCTTCCATTCACCTTCTTCGTCCTCTTCATAATCATCATCATGTTCACCATCCCCATCATGATTATCACCCCAATTATATCCATCAACATCATCAGCTAGTGCAGTTTTATCGACTAATGTTGTGGCTATTACGTTATCCACATTCACGGTTGTCATTCCTAACTTTTGATAGGCAAGTTCTAAATTATCCTTATCTTTAGGGGCATCGCGAGGTTTGTTCGGTATAGCTACCCACCAATTCGCTTTTCTTGGTATCCCTTTAGGGTACTTAAGGTATACCACTTGAGTTGCAGCATCAGTAAATATGAATGGGTCAAACTTTCTGTAATGTCAGTTATGATCAACCTCGGGGTATGGGGTAAATTTAGGATAACGTAGCCCCCGAGGAACATTCGGGTCAAACCACTCACAAGTAAGAAGTACACATTTTTTAATTGGTTCACCTGTAAATTCAGCACAAATAATCCCACGAAGTATGCCATAATAATCCCCTGATACTTCATCACCTTCGCCACCCCCTTTGACACACATGCCACAATTATATGTGGCTTTACCTTCATTCGTAGCCTTGGTATGAAACTAATAACCATTAATTTTATACCCAAAAAAACGTTCCACTACCATAATCGATCCATGAGATAAGTTCACCAAAAAAAATTTGCCTTTCATCATCAAACACCTGATAAGAATTGACCTACGAAGAAAAAAACAGATAATTCTCTTTAGAGTTAAACAATATTTTGTTGGAATTGAAGATTAGTTATGAAAAATTACTTACATTGCACTCAAACCACTGTGTAAAATTTGCCTCGATAAACAAGTCGACTTTTACATCACTTGCGTTTCGATTATGACCGTGAAATTGATGTCTGAACCAACTGTATTTCACGATTGAAATTATTTAATTACTCAACTATTTATTAAGTATTTAAATGAAACTTTCAATAACGATAAACTTACTTCAAATATGGTTGCACTTCATCACAATTCAGTAAGATGTGAAGGCGAGCGACACGGTACTCCGGCTCAGTAAAATATCTTTTTCCTCGATTTCCAAATGAAGTACCCTTATGATTGAACACCGAAAGAGTTGGTATTTGTGGTTCGGAGTGTTGCATACCCTTATTATGTCCAATTCTTGAGCAATGCAAGCTTGACTGAAAATAATACTCAGCAAAATGTTTAATCTCAAATGCTAAGTATGCCTGAACTATAGATGCCTCCACACGAGCTTTGTTCTTTGCCGTAGGCTTCAACCACCCAAAATACCTCTCAAAAGGATGCATCCATTGATATTGAATAGGACCACCCAACAAAGCTTCTTCTGCTAAATGAATGGACAAATGTTCCATGACATTCCAAAAATCAGGAGGGAAAACTGTCTCCAATTTACAAAGAATTATAGCAATGTTCTTATTCATCTCTTCAAGCATGCTAACATGTACCTCAATGGAGCATAGGTTTCTGAAAAATTCACTCAATTCGACCAAGGGTCCCAAAACATCTTCCGAAAGAGCAGCAAAAGCTACTGGAAGAAGATTCTCCAAACATGATGATCATGACTTTTCATATTTTGAAACTTTGCGTTAGATTGATCAACCCAATTTTCCACATTAGAACACTAACCATCAGGCACATGAACCTCCCAGAACCATTGGCAAACAGCCCTTTTTTGAGTTAACGACAGTGCAAACTTAGCTTTCGGCTTACACAATCTATCAGTGAACCCTCTTGTAGCTAAGTTCAACTCTTGTCTACAGCACAGAATACACATATCCATTCTTGCTTTTATATCATCCTTTATTTTTCCCGAAACATCCATCACTGTGTTTATAATATTTTCACTGAAATTTTTCTCAATATGCATAACATCAAGGTTATGCCTCAGAAGTTGATGCATCCAATAAGGCAACTCCCAAAAGATACTTTGCTTCGTCCAGTTATATCTATTTTCCTGAAATCTAGGAATTTGAAATTGTACGTCTGTAGTGACTTTAGGCAAGCTAGATGCTATATTAGACAATATTTCACCAGAAATTCTTTGGGGAGGGCCAATGTATATGCTCTTCCCTTTACGAGAAGTAACTTTATTAGCTCTAAAACAATGATTCAGTGACAAGAACCGACGATGGCAATCGAACCAAGATGGATTTTGTCCATGCTGTAACTGGAATTCACAATTTTGGTGCATACAAACCGAACATGCTAGCAACCCATGAGTACTCCAACAGGACAACATAATATAGCCGGAAAAATCATTAATTGTCCATATTAATGCAGCATGCAATCTAAAAGTTTTCCCGCATGAAACTTCAAATGGGGTTCAACTCATCAATTAAGGGTTGCAAGTACACATCAATTCTGTTCTTCGGATTTATTGGACTCAGAATAATACAACTTAAAAAAAAGTATGGAGTGGCCATACACATATCTGGAGGTAAGTTATAAGGTGTGACAACAATTGGTCACACAGAATACGATCTTCCAACTATGGAAAATGGCGTGAAACCATCAGCACATAGACCGAACCTTACATTCCGAGGCTCTGCTGCAAAATTTAGATACTTTTAGTCGAAATGCCTCCACGCTAATCCATCTGACAGATGCCGGAGAACACCCGGTTCTTAGCAGTGTTCATGGTTCCATCTCATGTGGATAACAGTCCTTTTTGATGCATACAGTCTTTGCAATCTTAGGATTAAAGATAGGTAGTGCATTCTAGCACATGAAACCTCCTTATGACCTCGTCGGTTGGAGTTCTTTGGTAATTGTCTTGCATGTCCACAAAATTTGCATGCGGACAAACCCTCATCTTGTTTATAATAAATCATGCAACCATTCGAATAACAATCAATTTCCTGAACATCTATGCCTAAATCTCTCACTTTTCTAAGATGCGGATGATAATTTTTTGGAATGCCACTTTCAGGAGGGCATATATCTTTCATCAGACCAACAACTTCGTTGAAATAGCGTTGAGACATGTTGTGCCCCTATTTAATACTAAGTAGCCTCACAGACGTTTCTAGTTCAGTTATGTTACACCCTTCATACAACAGTCTTTGGGCAGATTCAAGCATAGTGTAAAATGCCTCAGGATTTACGTCATGATGGCTACTCATGTTCATTTCATTAGCTTGGACGATAGCATGAAGCATGTTCTCCATATGATTATGATCATTGTGATCGTAATCAAAATTCATAGAATGTGAACTACTTGCACCCCCTACTTCCGAATTATCTTCTTCCCCATGACTCGTTCAATACTAATAATTCTTTACAAACCCCTTTCTATACAAATGAGACTTTACAACATCAGGTGTAAAATACTGCATACTCTTGCACTTCACACATGGACATCTATAAACTCCATTAATTCTATACTCTTCATGATTTCGTGCAAATTGATCAAACATATTCACTCCCATCAATCACTCATCTCTATGCCCATGTCCATCAGGATTTCTTCTCCTATACATCCATTGACGATGCAACGGCCCATCCATATGTAGCTAATCTGATTGCCTTAATTGTTATGTATACTACAATTAATTTCAATAAATATTTTTTTGAAATCTTTTTAATCAGTTCAATATTCGGAATACAATAATGAACTTCTATACGAATATTACCACAATGTTGAAGCACATAAATAATTATACTCAACAAATCAAACAAATCATACAGAAAATGCATGTCAAAAAAGTATATACTTCACATACGCACCAAAAATTAATATACACAACAAATCAAACAACAAATAAACATACCTAACATACTTAAATCATTTACCGAAACGAAACATGTTATACATGTTTACTTACTTACAACTATTTCATTTATCCAAATCAACATACATTACAAATTAAATTAAAGATTAAATTATCTACTCTAAATTTTATATTCACTAATGACACTAATAAATTTATATATATTACAAAAAAATAAATTTAACAATACTATATATATATATATATATATATATATATATATATATATATTAGACATACAACAATGTAATTAAACATATACATATGCATTACAAAAAAAAATTTAATAGAACTATTTTATTTACCATAATAAACCTAATTAAGCATCAAACACAAATTACACTATTTATTTCACACTTCATCCAAATAAACAAACCCCCGAAAAAATACTATTAACCAAAAAATAAAATAAAAATACTTAACAAATCCAACAAATCATACAAAAAATTAACCATACCTCAAAAGAGAATATTCTTCACATACTTACCAAAAATTAATATACACAAGAAATCGAACAAAAAATAAACATACTTAACATACTTAAACCATTTACCAAAACAAAACATATATTATACATGCTTACCTACTTACAGCTATTTCATTTATCCAAATCAACATGCATTACAAATTAAATTAAAGATTAAATTATTTAGTATAAATTTTGTATTCACTAATGACAAAAATAAAAAAACTTATAGTCATATTTAGTTCGCATTTTATATTCCCGAATTCCTTAAATAAATTTTCACAAAATCTAAAATATAACAATGCAATTAAACATATATGCTAAAAAAATAAATTTAACATAACCATATTATTTGTCAAAATAAACCTAATTAAGCATCAAACACAAATTAAACTATTTATTTTACATTTCATCCAAATAAACAAACCCAGACAAAAATAACAAAATATTATTAACATATTAGCAAACTTAAATTAATATATACTTAACATACCTCAAAATTACAAAAATAAAATAAAAATTCTTAGCATATCAAACAAATCATGCAAAAAATTAAACATACCTCAAAAAACATACACTTCACATACTTACAAAAAATTAATATATAGTACAAATCAAACAAAAAATAAACATACTTAACAAGCTTAAATTATTCACTAAAACAAAACACATTATACATACTTAACATACCTCAACATTTTATAATAATTATATAATTATTACAAATGAACATACTTAACATATTTTATTCCACTTATTCAAACAAATATACTTCACAAATTAAATAAAAAATTAACATAATTCACATCAATAGTTTACAGGAAAAAAACAAATTAAATAAACTATACAAATATGCTTCAGAATTAAATTTCACAAAATTTAACAACACATACCAAATTAATATAATTTCAAAACATAACAATTCCATTAACCTTTAAATATCCGAAAAACTAAGTGACGGGGACGGCGGCAGCGGCACTCTTCAACCCATTCATAGCAAATCAACCACCACAAAAAAAACCAATCAACTTAAATATTTCAATTTCAAAGAGCAAATTAACTCAAAACAAATGACTTACCGTTGAATTATAAGTGACGGCAACAATTTTTTCCGATCAACAGCTACTGGAAACCATGAACATCTCCCTCTTTCTCTCTCTTCCTTGCTCCCTCTCTCTTTTTTCGTAGCTCGCTTTCTCTCTCTTCGCAGTTAAAATGGAACAAATGAACCCACCGAACAATTAAAATCCAGATCCAAACTATTTTGAAAACCAGGCTGCGAAATTCCGATGGAAATCCGTCTGAATTCCCATTCGGATTTACCGACGGAGACATCTTCCGTCGAAAATTCCGTAGGAAATTTGTGTTTCCGTCGGAATCTAACGGTGTTTCCGTCGGAATATCTGACATCCTCCAACGGATACCCACGCTGCTGTTTTTTCCGTCGGATATGGGCACCGTTTTTGTAGTGAAAATAACTGAAATAGAAATGCGAAAAAATAAATGTGGACAAAACACACTATTTATAGAGGTTCGGCCGCGCCTAGTCCTCTACCCATGGGCACCCCTCGCCGATGAGATTTTGAACCTCTTTCTTTTAATAGGTCGGTCGATTACACACGATTCAACAATCGTACAACCTACTAGTTGGCCCTACAATTATAGGTGTCCCAATGTACGCATTGCTCCCGAACCGTACTTGGGTATCGACCCTCCGACTAATCAACCCAACCCAACACAACGAAAGATAACAAGATTCACTTTATAACAAAAAGTAAATAAACAGAATAGATATGCCAATATAAGCTCGATATATCAGGTTCTCTCAATGTCTTCTTGTTGATTTGCAAGTGTAGCTCTCTTTCTTCTTGTTGTTTGCTTGTGCTCTCTCTGTTGTATCACATTCAGCTGCAAATTTCTCTCATTTTTATAGCCAAGAGATATTGGAGAGGTTGAAGGAATACTTGGTAAGTGACCGTTGCATCAATCAAGAAAAGTCAATCCTCCATATTATTTCAAGGCCTTGAACCCAATCTTTCAAGGCCTTGAAATTCGCAGTTCTGCTTAACCTTTATCTTTTGAACTCCAACAGCTAATTTCCTTATTTTTTTGCTGAAGATCTTAACTGAGAGAATCATCTAGAAGCTGGTTTCTTTTAGAACACAATCTCTCACAATATAATATCAAAAGATAATATCATATTTTAAGCAAATCTTAACATTTTCAAAGATATTGACATATAGAGAATCATAATATTATCTCAAGATTTAGTATTCAAATTTGAATACAAAGATCACATATTCAAATTTAATTACTAAACTACCTCAAAGACAAAATCAATCATATCAATATCTACTCATAATCATAATACATTTAAATAATAGAAACACTAAGGTAGATCCAAATATAACATGATAAATATACTAATAGACCAACTCATTTTTGTCTTTCATCAAAACATATTAATAAAATATATTGTAAACTTAAGGAAGCTAACATCACCAAATTTAATTTTGAAAAAACCTTCGTATATATGATGTTAATTTGTAATATTTTTAGTTATTGACATGTGATGATAAATTCCTTTGAATATTAAGCTCTTGTGTTTTCCATCTGTTGAGGATTAGAATATATAAATTATTAATTAATCTTTCATTTTACCGCCCTAACATTATGACATAAAGTTTTTTCTTTTCTTTTTTACTATAAAACTATCACTATGTCAAAAGTACCCCAATAGCATGTGACTTGTAATTACTTGCAAAAAAATTAATATTCACTATAATTATTTTATAGATCAAAAAATAAACTTGTCATATTAAATTCTTTGTTAGGGCAACCATGTGCCTTAGAGGATTTCAAACCAGAGCTCTAATTTTTGCAATTTAATCCTATCACATCAGCAAAAGTCTCAACTTCTTGAACTTGCATTCGTTCATTTTTCAAACTCATGGAACTCTAACTTGGATCACCAAATAAAATATTTGTCATGGAACCTATCATGAAATATATTTAATTACTTTTATCCTTTTTATTTTGTATTTCCATTTTATGTTTATAACTTGTAAATATATTTATTATTTTTCAAAAAATAAAATATTTGTTTTTATTTCTTAGAAAGATACAAAACTAACCTTTTAATTATCAAAAAATTGATTGCATTTTTTTCCTTGGACATATAATATAGTGTTTATTTTTTTTTGGTTGCACAAACCAATGAAGATAGAATACAAAAGGACAATTTGATTCGGAAAAAATACACAATATGAAGGTTCGATTAAAAAAATTACAAGACGAAAGATCGAGTTAAAAAATACAATACTGTTGGATGTGGGAAAAAAATTACATTGCAACAGTTTCACTAGATAAACAAAAACCATAACACCAAAATTCAACAAAATAAATACATAACAACTACGATTGCGATCCTTGTCGCGCTCTTTGTCGACTCCATATCTCTTCAACCAAGTTTGATTGGATATGTGAATGTTGTTCAAGGTTTTAAACTTATGCTACTATGTAAAGATAGGCTGCATAACATAGATGATGATCCCATAGCACATTATTCTCTAGGATGCTACCCTCTACATGCTCATAGGCAGAACTAAGGTCATGTGAATCACGCTTGTCCTTGATGATCATGTTGTGGAGTATAATGCATGCCTTCATTATCAAACCCAAGCTAGCCTTGTCCATGTACCAAGGCCACAGAAGATGATGAAGTGAGCTTGTAGAACCCCAAAGGCTGTCTCCCCATCCTTCCTAACAAATTCTTGACATTCGACGAACAATTTTGTCTTTTGTCCTTGAGAAAAGGGAATAGTTGTTCACGAAGGTCACCTACATTGCATAAATACCATCGGATCGGAAGTATCCAATGTTATACTTGTGACCGTTGACCACTTATTCACATTTTGGAGTCCGAGCCTCATACTACTCTTGGAAAACCAGTTAACGGTCAAGGGTGTTTAAATTATTGAGGCTTCCCGGGCACCCAAAGAAGCATACCATATCTAAAGGTTGTAAGAAGCAACTCCTTGAAGAATCAAACTGGGGACTTTATAAATCCCTTTAGCAAACACTCCTTTCCAACCTGATGAATAGTTCTTTGACTCTCAGTTCATATAATCAATGTGTCCCAACATATTGAAAAAAATCATCGGCTTACACCACTTGCAATAAACAATCAACATTTGCTTGCGTTGGTTTTCTTAAATATTCTTGCCATAACACTTGAATGATCCCAGTGGAAAAAATTTTCAAGCACTTCAATGTTATGCTGTCACCAATCTTTAAGAATTAATTAACACAATCTATCACTATGCCACAAGCCAACATTCACATGGTTGTGTTCAGTTACTTAGTAGCGACAAACCATGCCTATCAATATCATCGCACCTCAATTGGAAGTACTCATAATCTTTCCCAAGGGCCTCTATTATGCAAAGGAATAAGTGTTTGCACATCCTAAATCTACAAAGAAATTGGATTTCATTGTAAATTGAGTCTTTGACAAAACAGTCTTTATAGAGGTGCTCGTGAGCTTCTTTTCGATCTCTCCCAATAAATCTTTTCTTCTTTCTTGGTCTTCATGATTATGATGAAGGCCTCTTCTCTTGTCTAGCTTGTCTAAGCATCATAAGTAGTTTTATTTTCTTCATGCCAGTTTCATTGCCTAGAAGATATTCCAACATCGGTGTATCATGGGTAGATTTCTCTTGTATGAAGCTCAACCATCTAATGATGACAATGAAAAAGATGAGGAGGTTGAATCACTCATTGTGGACCACCTATGCACGATAAAGTTGCAAATGTAAGTAAAGAGGTTTCAAAGTTTAAACTTTAAATTGTATAAATTTAAAAAGAAAAGTAAACATCAAAATGTAATTAATACACTTTTTTGTAAATAATCAACGATAACACTTAAATTTATAATAAACTTCAGCACATAAACTTAAAAAGAAATACTTTATTATATAAATTAAAGGGGTTTCATACTACTTACGACAAACATTCTAGAAATCACATAGCATACATAGCGTTCATTTTTCTAGACTACATTTCAATCTAAAGTGGTTCATTAATCAATCAAGGATGATGTTTGGCAGTATGACCTCCTAATTTCTTCTTGAACTGGACCATACGAGTCTGATCCTCAGCAAATATCTCAATAAGGTTCATTCTTAGAATCTTGTCCTTATATTTCATCTCCTTAAGATGTTGTTGCCTTTCCTTAAAGGCCTGATGCCGATCTCTCAGTTGTACGGCTTGCTCAGCTGCTGTCGTCTTCCTATCATGCACTTTGACCTATCATCATTCAAATACGTCATTTTTCTACATATTCATTGTCCCTGACATTGATAGCTCTTTCATCATCAAATCCAATGTAATGCCCCGGTATCCATTCATGTTTAATTAATTTTAATTTTTACATTATGCATATAATTATGATAATACAGAGCAGTGAGTGGCGCATTTTTTCCCTTTTATAACTAATCAGAGCGATGCACGATTTAAAGTCCTGACGTTACGGAATTGTTTTCAAAGTTTATGAAATATTAGACGATTATATAAGAATGTGAGCTTTTTTATTAACGTGCGTTGCACTAGAAAATGTCGGGAATTCACCGAAGTATAATAATATCTTTGCAGTTAGGAAAAGTAAAAAAACCGACAACGAATTGATGCCGTCCAAGTGGGTGACACACATTTGCACACATGTTAGATTTTTTTTAGATAAGCTTGGATTAATGATGATGTGACTAAGTGTTTATCATCAAAAAAAAGAAAAAGAGGAAATCAGCTATGGAATTTACTATTTAAGGCAAATGAAGACTCAAAATAACAAGTAGCCTTTTCATCTTCTCAAGGAAAGAAACACACACACAAAAAAAAGAGAGACAGACGAGGGGCTCGGCTGCTGCCCGATGCACCCCTTCTCAGCCGCCACCGATTGTGCTCCGGCCAATGCTATCCCACCACTACCTTCTAAACTCTATACTTCATTCACCTCCAACATCCCCTCCATTAACATCAAGGTAAATGTGCTCCATCTTTCCTCCATTTAAGTTTGATTTCTTGAATGTTTAATTGATTAGGCTAGTTCCTTTGAGTCAAAGTTTAATTGGGTCAATTAATTGTGTGATTTGTGGAATCCTTGAAGTGATTAAATTAGGCTGTATGTGAGTATGGTTTGTATAATCTGTGAGCAAGTCTAGTTCAATTAGAAGTTGAGGGAATTTGCAAAGATTGGGTGAACATATGGATTTTATGAAATATTGAGGCCATGAACAAGATGAGAAATAATGATTGGAATGCTTAAGAAGGCTGATAAATAATTGTTTCGATTATGTGATATTAGTGATGAAATAAAGGTAATGGTGAGGGGAGGATGAAATCAAATATAAGATGTGCCCAATAAGTTAAGGAAGGAAGATATTTGCTTAAATAAAGTGAGGTGTAGTTCCATATGTAAATAAGGTTTTATGAAATGCTTAGCTAGTTCATGGCAAGTTACTTAAATGAAGGGAGTTGAGTTCTTGATTTGAACACTAAAGGGAAGTGATTATGACTTTAGTTAAGCAATGTAAGGAAGCTATGAAGTTAGACCATTGGGTTAAATGTTTGAATTTTGGTAACTCATACATCTATGAGAAAAGGTTTAAGATTAATTTATGGAGGCAAATCACAATCATAGGCTGTTTGAATTGTTGATTTGGGCTAAGATTGATGACGTACGAGGTTGAGTTATTTAGGCTATTAATTAAAAGTCATGAGTCAAATAGTTAGAATTGCCTTGGTAAATTCTGCTGACAAAACCTAAACTTATGTTAGCAATCTTCCCCTTAATCACAGGATCTAAATAAAGGCACCAAAAGTTTTGTAAGGATCAATGTGATTAACGGGCTAAAAGGCATCAAAGGTACATTATTGCTTGTCCCCTTCGAAGACGTTTAAAGTTTCACTAATTAATGTTAGCAAGTTTTATTCGGCCATTGGAATCCTTTAGGACCCATTTCAGTGTTCATTGGTTAATGAGCCACGTTCAACGTTCATTGTTCATAGTATCTGCTAGCAGAATTTAGTGTTTGGACCCTTCCTGTTAAACAGGAGATTCATAGTTCATTGTTATTGATATCATGGCCACTGTTCATAGATGTATGTCCTAGTCCAAGCCAAAGAGATTATTAATAATCATTTATTTAAACCATGCTCCTCAAATGCTGTTTACAAAGCATTGTTTAAATATTGCACGCGCGCTCACTGTCTCCTTGTGTGAAGTATTTAACTGTACTTGGGTAGCATACTGAGCTCTCGCTCATTTATCTACAGTTTTGTTGTTTTGTTAATTGTTTTTAGGGAAGGAAAAATGGGTTGCGGCTACGCAGACACCAACAGAGACTAAGGGCCCCAGGGAAGTGGGCTAGAGCAGTGAGCATTAACTATCTTCCTGTGCTATTTATTTTGGGGCTTGTGAATCCATATGTAGTGTAAATCTCATTTTGGTTAAGGCTAAGCCTCATGGGGGTTCCTATTTTGATGGTTAATGGCAAAATAAGACACGTGTAATGGCAAGCTAGGGCGTTCCATCCGACACCAGGTCCTCAACTTTTTTCTTTAGTCTTTCTCTTGGCGGCTTTTCTTCTAATTGAGCGGATTAGACTACCCCCTTCTCGAATTGGTGTATCGCGAATGGGCGTTGTCGGGGTGCCAGGGGTGGAGCTATCAGAGTATGCCTCTATCTTGTTTATCCTCAAATGTTTGGATAGTGCTTCTGTAGATTGATCACAGAAGGTCTTCCATTTCAATTGGTCCTCGAGTAGCACCCACCAATGGAGGAGATCAAACCTCTTGTCCATTTTGGTTTCGTACGAATCATGAGCTAACTTAATAATTTTATCCTCATTCACCCCACTTGGGTTCATTCGGTATGCCACCTCTACACAAATGCACCACTTAGATAACAATGAAGTGACCTAGTTTCAATAGGTGTTGTAGACCTTTACCATTGTCTTTGGCAATCCATCTTGAGCGTATTTGTTGAAGGCGAAGACCATCTTACCCCAAAACCCTGACTTCTTTTGATATGCCCTAGGTATGGCATTCGTGCTTACATTTATCCATTATTTAACAAAGAGGCAATCCTCTTCCACCATCCACTTGGCCCCTCCTCCATCGTCATCATCGTTGGTTGGATTATTATTAGGTTGAGGTCGAGGAGTAGATGATGAGGGCGTATGATGAAGTTGTGGTGGCTAATATGGGGGGAAGAGGTATTGACCCGTAGCTATAACTTAGGATTTAGAGTGCATTTTGGCTTTGTATGGGGCGTTTTTTGGTGGTGGGTAATCCGGGTGATAATGTGGGTGGTACTATTAGAGGTATTGTGGGCAGTATTGCCAATTTGGAGGGTTCGGGGAATTGTTTGAGGAAATTTTAGGTTCTCATTGTGAATTGTCTCTAGCAGTAAGTAAATTAATAAATGATTGTGGATTATCAGGATCCATTTTATGGCCACACGTACAAGTAATCAACAATTTTTGCTTTTAAATATTTTATTCTAACATACATGTTTAAACATATACTAACTTAAAGAATTATTCCAATATTGTAACCAGTACTTTTAAACACTCATATTCATATATTGTAACTAATACTTATTCAAATTTCAAAATTTTAAATTTCACATATTTTATTTCTGAGTTTAATTTAAATTACACATGCATGGCACATATAAACATATTAATTAAAATTATTAAAATAAATTTCTAACTTCATCTTAATTTAAACAATGTAAATTTTTAGACATTACATGTAATTAAAGAATTTACATTATCACACTTTTTAATTCTAGCATGTTCATATGTTGTAACTAATACTTCTATTCCAACTTATTCAAATTTCAAACTTATAAATTTCACATACTTTCTTTCTAAGTGGAATTTAAATTGCACATGTATGACATATATGGTTAAACATGTAAACATCCAATTGAGATTGTAAAGATAAGTTTCTAACTTCTCTTTAAATGAAACATGTAAATTTCTAAACATTGTAAACATGTAATTAAAGGGCTAAGACTTTTTAGTAGCATATTCATATATTGTAGCTAATACTTAAACTCCCCATTATTCAGATTTCAATTGCAAACTTCACATATTTCATTTCTAAGTTCAATTTAAATTACATGTATGACATATATTGCTAAACATATCAACTTATTAACTAAGATTATAAAGATAAATTTCTAACTTCTTTTTAAATTAAACTGTAAATTTCTAGACATTGTGTTAACTTCTAAAATTATTGTAAAATTTATTTTTAAACATATAAACATATAAATTAAACATATAAATATGTGTGACATGTATCTAACAATTAACTCCAACATCATAATTCAAACATATTAATTTCAATAATTAACTTACACATATTCAGTTTTGAACATTTTAAATTCTACCAATTTAAAGAAATATTTGAATAATTTTATATTAAACATATAATTTAACATATGATTAAGAATAAACATAATAAAAATTTAGAATTTCTTTCAAATTTCTTCACTGGACTCCAATTTTATCTTTATTCTTCAACTTTATGAATCCCTTGCAAATATTGTTGACAATAAAATCATAAACAACAATTATTAGTTCAAATATATAACTCACACGTTAATCTAATTAAAAAACATAACCGTAGCTAAATAACAATTATTTCTTACTAACCCAAAATAAAATTTCTCTTCACTTTGTTTCGCTTCTCACAACACTCACAATTTAGATATAACAAGATGAATTTTAGATTGAGAATGAGAGTCAATTTGGGATGAAATTTTCACATTTGGCATTTGGTGTTAAAACATTTTACAACCAAACAAAAAAATTAAAAGTTGCAAAAATAGTCGTTGGGTCGTCAAGTTCAATAGTTATATTCTTGGCCCAAATGTTGATGTATTTTTGGGTGAGTAGGTGGAAGAATTTTATCGTTCTCTGGGACGGTGTGGAAATCAACTCACTAATTATTTTTGACCCAAGCTGTAACCTAGGGAAAGCGATGAATGTCACTAAGAATAATTAACTAAACTAATTACTCACTAGTTCTAATTTCTAATCTAAGCATGATTAATTAAACTAAACTAAGACGAAGCATAATGAACAAAATCAACCCCAAACATCATCTGAACTAACAATAACTAGCAAAGCATGTAATTAACTAATGAAGCATTAAATTTACTAATTAAAAGAAGAGAGAGAAAGAGGAGTACCTCAAAAGCTTGAAAATCCAACAATGGAGGTTGGCCTCCATTGTTGGAGCAAGTGGATGATGATTGGAGGTGAATTTTCCACTTATTCTCACTAATCTAGCTCAAAATCCTAATCTAATCCATTGAGAGCTAAAAACTCAAACCTATGGAAATAGGTTTTCAAATCTAAGATGTAGGAGAGGGAAAGAGCTTGAAATTTGCATTCTTAAAGAAAGAGAATGAGAGATTAAAAGTGGATAACATAATAGAAAGATGATTAGAAAAGGGAGACACTAATTTTAATCCATTAACAAATAAAAGCACGTAAATTTGGGCATTAAACTAGTAAATCACAGGTACAAAGTAAGAACTTGAATGAAAATGAAGATTAAAGAGAGAAAGAAAGCTAATTGTATCAAAACTTCATTACTTTGAAATGTGACTACAAAATGAAAGTAAATCTACATTAATCTCCCCCAAACCTTGAGCTAAACTCTATTGTACACAAATGAAGGTTGGGGCTTTAAATAGATCTCGATGTAGCAGGATTGCCACGGTTATGCCAAACCTCTGGAAGCCAACAACAGAAGCAGGACAGGGCAGGACAGCGGGTGGCACAATCATGCCACATAGCACAGGCACCTCGTGCCAAGTTTCTAGAATTCTCCACACAAAATAGAGCAAAACAGGATTTGACATGATCGTGCCACTTGGCACGGGTACCCTGTGCCACTCAGCACTGGCAGCCCTTGCTGCCTGGCACTAGCAGCCCTTGCCGCCTGGCACTGGTAGCTCATGCCAAATTTCTACAGTGTTTCTTCTTCCTCATTTCTCCCACGATTTTTGTGCCTGTTAACCTGGCCTTGTTTCATAGTTATCCTCCAAGATTTTCTGGGTTAAACGTGCCTAACTTTTGGCATGCTTTGCACGAATTATCTGTCATTTACGTAATTTTCTTTATTACCTACAAAATCAACAAAACACAAATAAATAACCTAATTTACCAATTATTTGAACTAAATCTAGGTAGAATGAGGTGTAAAATTCACGCATATCGCGCCTAAACAAATACCCCCGTACTAAGACTTTGCTCGTCCTCAAACAAAACAAACTAGACTAGTTAAAAAGAAATGGGAAATAACAAAAAGAAAATCCTAACTTACTTTCATAGGATATACTGTTGCATTTAGCATATGCAACAAGCCCTTTAAACCTCTCGATTTCCTAAGTGAACGAGTGAGATCTTGTGAGGCTTTTCGAGTGAATTATCAACACACAAAAATCTTTTCACAAACAAAGGAAAATCTTTTTGTGTTTTTTTAAAACATGAACATATATACAAATAATGGGAAAATCATGTACACAGCTCAGGTAATTGCATCACCCTAGTAACCAAATCACCAAATTATACAGAGATAGAAAATACAATCAAGAGATAACTAAATCAAAGGAAGCATCCAACTCTCATTTTTCACCCCACATATGCAATGATATGTACACCTTGATGCATGTGCAAATGTGTATCAATCCTTATGAATCAAGTTACTAACAATGATACGATCCCTATTTCCTTGCCTAATCGCCTTATTTGCTCCATTTTTTCAATTCTTTTCTTTTTCAAGAATAATAATGCATGCACCTTAAACACGTTTGACTTACAAATATTCGGGCCTTCCCTAAAAAGGGGTTTTATTCAATTGCGCAAAGCACTAATTTTATTGCCCAAATAGATGTGAAATCAAGTAAAATAGCACGTATTCATGCCAATTAAAGATATGAAATAAAGATAGTGGCTATGAACATAGATGACCGTGTTTTTATTCAACTTTTAGACTTTTTCCACTTTTTTTCACATTTTTCAAGAGCTTAAAAGGCAACTTTGATAAACAAATACTTTACATGCCAACTTAACAACAAGACCCTAAGAATTGACGAAAAAGTGGGCAAGGTAAGCACAAAATCACAAATATGTGACAAGGTTATTATGAAAAAAAAAAAAAAATGAATATACGTCCTCTACTAGACATCTCATCATGCAAACTCTATTTATATACAACTCAATAACCTAGCACATAGGATCACAATCGCCAAAGAGAGCACAAAAAACCCCAAAAGAAAAAGAAAATTTTTGTAAATTTTTTCAAAATTTTCAAAAAATATATACAAATGGATACCTCACCCCCACACCAAAACTCCACAATGTCCTCATTGTGGGAACTAAGGTGCCAAAAAGCAACGTATAAGCTATACAACTGTGACGCCAACACAAAACCACAAATATATACAAACTAGGACACCACCAAAAATCAAAAACAAACCAAAAAGAAAATCACCAAAATCAAAATGAAAATCACAATCAAACTCAAAACAAAACCAAATGCATATATTTACAAAAACCAAAAACCAAAATCACAAAAGAAAGGAAATCAAAATCAGAATTCAAAACCTAAACCAAACAAAAATGGACCAAAACAGACCTAATCACCAAAATAAAAACAAAACAAGACTAAGGGGCTACTAAATACAAAACTAAACCAAGAGAAACATAAAACAAAAGAAGAGACAAAACAAAAACAAAAAAATATAACGAATAAAACAAAAAGAAAACACTAATCACCTATTTACAAAAGCATACCGCCACTACCCATAGCACAACTAAAACATCCTAAGAGAGAAAACAAATACCCAATATAAACAAAGAGCTACCAAACACAAAACAAAACAAGACTCATCAAAAGAAAAAGAAAATAGAATACAAAATCAAAATCAAAACCACTAAACACCAAAAAGGAAAGTAAAACACACACAACTAAAACAAGGCCAAAATATTAAACAAAAACAAATTCAAAGAAAAACACAATTCACAAAACCAAGGAAACAAAACAAACTAAAATATAAAAACAATCCTAGATATCCACAACTATTCACAAACCTAGATGTTCACAAGCAGCAAGTATTCACAAAATCATAACACAATTAAAGGTGATAATAGCCAACACGGCTCAATAAATCCCAAATTGCTCCTCAAGATTGATTACCCACATAATCACAGTCCTAAATATCCAAAACTATATACAAAAAGAAAGGAAAATAATCCTAAATATCCAAACTACGTACAAAAAGAAAGAAAGAAATGAAAAGGCAGATTAGGTAAGGGGGTGGAACGATTATGCCAGGTTGGATACAGATTGTACCCAAACTAAATGCCTCTCTCTGGTGGTATCAAGGAGGTCCATGGAGCATCAGCCGCTCCATCACAACTCATAAACTGCTACTCCAATCAAAGCCGACTAAAGCTCAAAGCAACTTGTCAAACAATCGGGCACAATCCTCATGGAAATGAAAATAGTTAGAAACAAGAGGTGTAAACCAATTAGAGTGCATAAAAGAAATGCAACTCAAGGCTCTCTTGAGCTTATCAAAGTTCTCAGCCCAAATAGAAAAGAGATGTGTATATGTAAAATCAGATGCATAAGTCAATGGTCTAACAAAGATATGGTTATATGAATGCAAAGACCATCAAGAGCGATCTGAATGATCAAAATGAAGTCCAACTTCTCTAAAGGGGAAGGGGAGAGGACCAAGGCAAGTCCAGTGAAGTGAGATATGAAAGGCAAAGCTCAAGGGAGGGCCTAAGGTCAAGTGTTTCACCTTAAAGTGATCCTCGAGTCTCTTTATATCACTATCATCAAGAGTCTGATTTGAACAAAGATTGCAAAGCGCAAAAGTCTTAAACTCCACAAAAGTAGACTCAGGAGGGTCTAGAAAAGGAGAAAAAAGGGGGAGGGGACAAGAAAGGGATAAAATGGGAGGGGAGGGAGCTAAGTCAAGGATAGACTCATCAGAAATGGGGTCATTAAGCTCGATGTGAGGTGAAACCTCACTAAACTCCACATTAGAAGGCTCAGCAAAAGAATGCTCCTCAGAAAAAGTATCCTCTGACTCAACTAATATGCCACACTGATTATCTAAACTAGCTTTAGTCTCAAATTCATCTCCCTCCTCAAGCTTTCCCAAGGGGGCTAAGGGAAGAGAGGGGTCGGGAATAATCGAGATGTCCTCAGAGGCATCCAAAGAAGTGCTAGTTTCAAGGGGAGATGCATATGCAAAAGGTGATGAGGGATCATTCAAAACCTCAAGGTCATCAAAATGTGTATCATCATAACAATCATGCCCTAAATGAAATGATGGCTCACTCCTAACATCAGAGTCATGAAAAGACCTAACCTCAGGTGTAGGAGAACCTAGACTAAGGTCAGTCTGGAGTAAACTCTTTAAGTAAATCTCCCTATTAAAGGCAGCCAATGCCTCTAATCTATATGGTCTACTAAGCAATGGACACGTATCAACATTATAGTCAAAGGCACCACAATAATCATATGAATCAAGAACACATGGAGCATGAGAGTGCTCACAAGATATACCCTCAATCCGACTCTCAAATAAAGGTGCAGTATGCATCATATAAGGGTTGGGAGAGGGGTGACTAAAAGTCTCTTTAGCATTGTCATGTTACCACATATCATGAGCCAAATACTCAAAGAAATCCCAAATTTTATTAGAATTCTTAGTGAATAAACAATCCAAACCCCTAGGGTACAAAGTCTTAGCATGACCCCTATATTCATCATTAAGACCCTCAAAGATCACTTGGCAAATTTCCTATTTCTCAAAACAATTATCAACACATTGAACACGAAATTCATTCAATCTACTCAAGTATTGTCAAAATGTTTCATGCTCAAACTGTAGGAAATAAAAACTTGTCATTTTATTTTTGAAGTTTTAAATTTTTAAATTTTTTAAAAAAAATTTCCAGTTTTTTTTCAAGTTTAGCCTTTTCTATTTTTTTTGGATTTTCAAGAATTGCACTAAACTTATCACAACTAACAATGAAATAAACAAAGTAAGACAAAATATATGCAAATGATAAGAAAGTAGCTAAGAAAAAGAAAATCTAACCTAATCAAATGCCATCGTCTCCGACAATGGCGCCAATTTATTGATGCATTTTTGGGTGAGTAGGTGGAAGAATTTTGTCATCCTCTCGGACGGTGTGGAAATCAACTCGCTGATTATTTTTGACCCCAACTCTAAGCTAGGAAAAGCAATGAATGTCACTAAGCATAATTAACTAAACTAATTACTCCCTAATTCTAATTTCTAATCTAAACATGACTAATTAAAATAAACTAAAACAAAGCATAATTAACAAAATCAACCCTAAACATTATATTAACTAACAATAACTAGCAAAACATCTAATTAACTAAGAAAGCATTAAATTTACTAATTAAAAGAAGAGCGAGAAACAGGACTACCTCAAAAAAGCTTGAAAATCCAACAATGGGGATTGGCCTCCCTTTTTGTACAAGTGATAATGATTGGAGGTGAATTCTCCACTTATTCTCACTAATCTATCTCAACTACTCCTAATCTAACTCAACTACTCTAAATCTAAGCCATTCAGAGCTAAAAACTCAAACTTGTGGAAATGGGTTTTCAAATCCTGAGATGGAGGAGAGAGAAAGAGCTTGAAATTTACATTCTTAAAGAAAGAGAATAAGAGATTAAGAGTAGATAAGAGAATAGACAAGTGATTAGGAAAGAGAGACATTAATTTTAATTCATTAACAAACAAAAGCACATAAATTTGGGCATTAAACTAGTAAATCAAAGCCAACAAAGAAAGAACCTGAATGAAAATGAAGATTAAAGAGAGCGAAAGAAAGCTAATTGTATCAAAACTTCATTACTTTGAAATGTGACTACAAAATGAAAGTAAATCTATATTAATCTCTCCTGAACCTTGAGCTAAACTCTATTCTTAAAACCTAAAAAAAAATAGATCATTATACAAATGAGGGTTGGGGCTTTAAGATCATGACGTAGTAGCATGCCAAACCTATGGAAGCTAACAACAGATGCAGGGCAAGGCAGGACAGCGGGAGGCACGGTTGTGCCACATGGCACGAGCACCCCGTGCCAAGTTTCTAGAATTCTGCACATAAAATAGAGCAAAAACATGACTTGACACGGGTCCCTCATGCCACCTGGCACTAGCAGCCCTTGCCGCCTGGCACTAGCAGCCATGCTAAAATTTTGCAATATTTTTTCTTCCTTATTTCTCCCACAATTTTTACGCTTGTTGTCCTGACCTTACTTCATAGTTATCCTGAATTATCCTCCAAGGTTTTCCGGGTTAACGTGTCTAACTTTTGGCATGTTTTGCACGAATTATCTACCATTTGTACAATTTTCTTTATTACCTGCAAAACCAACAAAACACAAATAAATAACCTAATTTACCAATTATTTGAGCTAAATCTAGTAGAATGAGGTGTAAAATTCACACACATCGCGCCTAAACACCAAACACTACCTCAGTCCAACTATTATATTATCCAGCCCAACATTTTTCCTTTTTTTGGCTCGACATTAAAACACAGTTCTTGTTTCATTTGTCTCCACTTGCATAGCGCGTTTTGCACCCAACAATGACAACAAAATAGAACGTGAGACAGATCGCTTTGCGAGTCCACTTCGCGTGTCAAGTGCGTCATTCCAACCATTGGAACCACGTCGTGTGGAATGCAGGGCCCGCACATAGCATGTGTTCCACCGATTGGAGCTGCTTTTACATGGTCCCCTCTACTAGCAGTAGGGAACATCACAAACGCTCTAAGGTGACGGTTTACGAGGGAGCACCAAAATGAAAGGATTTACAAACCTTTTCTTTTATATGACCAATAGAGCAACCTTCTATCCTGTGCCGAGGACTATTACGTACAACCGCACGTAAATATCATATTGTTCACCTGGTCCTTCTGCTCACATCAATTTTAAAATATAAATTAGTTGAACCATGCTGCATGCAAACTAGTTCCATACGCAGGGGGTGTTTTTAATTAATCATTCGAGCTAGCTTCGAATCTTTCAATTCAAAATTTCAATTCATGTTTCCCACCTTTTTGTTAGTAAGTTGTACATTTTTCTTTTTAACATTTTTTTAAAAAATTTTAATATTCTTGTTAAATAAGTTTCTTTTTAATTTATGTTATTTTATTTTTTTTACATCTTTTCATCCCTTTTTTTTGTATTATCTACTTATTTTTCCTCCTTTAGTATGCACAATATTCACTAAAATGGGATTAGATGTTTATCAGAAGATACAATAATCAAATCATTGAAGGAAAAGAAAATTTGGGTAATGAAGTATTCAATCATTAATTATATGTCGAATGCTCACGAAACAACAACCTAAATGCTGAATTTAAAAAAACTATAAAATATCAGATGTATTATTACTGTACATTTTTAATGCATTATTGACCGTTGTACATACATTAGTGAGCTATACATTTTTAGCAAGCAAAATTTGGGTGTACAGTAAAATATTTTAGTGCGTTGTCCATTTTTTGTGAGTGAAATTCGAGTATTAGTCAGCATTGTGTATATATAAGTGACCAATTTTAATTGTATAATTACTTTCATATTTGCATAATTTTATGTACCTAAATTATGTAATTTGTTTTAAGTGTGGATATATAATTGCTTTCATATGTGTGTGTGTGTACGTGTGTGTGTGTGTGTGCACGTGTTTGTGGGTGTAACCCACTAAATATGTGTGATCGCCCACTAAAAGAGATAATATAGATCAATGAAATAGTAGTGTTTTAAGTATTTCCGCACTAAGCATATATTTTATCTCAGCAAAACATAGTAAAAATAACTCACTAAAATGTCAGTGTACAAGTGATTGAAACTTTTGAATTATGCATTCTTGTACATGAAAGTAATTTTATATTTGAGTTATTCAAAAGATATATCATAGCACATTAGAAGATGAATATAAAGTACTGCTCACTAAATATATATACCATAGCTCATCAAAAATTATAGTGCATCTCACTAAAAAAAAAATTATATCTCAAAATATAACAAGAATGTGTAGTTCTATATTATATTATTCGCTCAGTCATTTGAATTATAAATAGTTAGTTTTGCTCATTGAATCTTGATCACCGAATATATTTTATAATTCCCTAAATATCTATCACAATTCACTAAATACATATCATAACTCATTAAAAGAAATAGTACAAGTGATTGAAACTTTTTAAGAATGACAAAAAGATATATCATAGCACATTATAAGATAAATATAAAATAATATTGGTCACTTAACATATACCATAGCTCACCAAGGTCACATGCAGCTCACTAAGAAATCGTACATCAAAATATGAACAAGAATATATATGTGCTCACTAAAATTGTGTATTATATGTTTGCTCACTGTTTTTTTATTATAAAAAATTAGTACTACTCCCTAAATCATATCGACCACCAAATACATTCGATAAGTAATAAGACCGCAAGCACACCATCGCATTCGATAAGTGATAGTCAAGCTATCAGGTTGTATTTCCTCCAGGTAGGCTAAGCAAATCAAAGCTTAAGATTAAAATTAAATTAATCAATTATCTAGTCTAACGAATAAATAATCATGGAATTAAGCAAAACAAGCAATTACCCAATCCATGAATCAAACAAGTACTTCTTTCTTAATTGGTTGTTTTAAAACCGACAATCAAAATATCACAAACGTATTTCAAGGTTTAGTGAAATACCTAGGTGTAACCAATTATCATTTGTCAAGGGCTGTCGATTTGTTTAGTTTTATTAAGCATGTGATTATCAAATTCACGGTTTCTGAATTAGTGTAACTTTCTGAAGACTCTAGACAATCAAGTCAAATCCTATGGTTCTAGTATCGAGTGTCACCTTTTAGCTTTTCATCCAATACCCAAAACGTCCAAGGAAGTGATTGAGTACCTCATAAGACAATAAACATCTAAGATTTGATATAACAATCTAAAAATTCAAAAGTATCAATAGATTTTTACACTAGATTGAGAAATTACCTAGTATTTGTATAAATCCAAGATCAAAATGACAAAGATGAGAAAAATGAAGAGAAGTGAAGAGAAACGCTTAGCCAAAAAATGAGTCTGATTTCATTAATTGCAAAGCTAGCATGGAATCCTTACAAAATCTCCACTTCAATTCGCTAGATCTTGCTCTAATATTATCTAAAACCTAATCTAGATGGTGAATAGTATGATGGATAGGATGGTCAATGATGGCTAAAAACAGGCTTTTAGTGTCCGAAATGCATCAATCAAACATCAAAACATCTAAAGTCGAACAACCACGAAGAAAACAAGATGAATTGGAGAGGAAGGATGACAATGGGTTGGCTGCGGGGGACCCCATGAACCATGGTCACCACCACTTTCATGCCGTGGTGCACCTCTAGATCTTCTACATTCAATTATTTCTCCTGTTGCCTTTTCTTGAAACCTCCTGAGTCATGGTACTGACCTCATATATCCATGTTGAGTGCTTCTAGGTCTCTTTTACTTCCTTTTGTGATCCACAAGGCCTTAGAAGTTATCCTTCTACTTATATATCTTGGGCTTGCATAGTCAAAATCTACAAACACTCTCAAACAAGTGAAAATCATGCATAATAGCAATGGCATAAATCATATAATTAAGCATATTAATCTCTTAAAATGACTCTCAAACACCTAAATAATCCGTGCAAAAATGACATTCATCATCCTTCATTCTTAAAAAAAACTTTGTACAAATTGACATGAGGAAATGCATCTAGGATTCGGAAAACAAACAACCTCCTCAGACTAGACAATAGATGACACAACACAAGCATGTATATCAATCAACGGCAACCCCAAATAATGTGCAAAACATTTCAAAATCAAGAGAATGTAAATGTTGTCGAAGAAGTATAGTGCTACAAGCCCAGTGTCAAACTTTATCACCCCCAAAGAACCATAAAGTGCATCATGCAAGCATATAGAATTAAGCATAACCAAATGGACCGGTAGGACCTCACTTTAAGGAAATGTGGATCACTCTCATTCATGTGTTTGAAATATAGCATGGGTGCACTTAAGACTCATTCCAAGGATGCAAACTACCACAGGTTTTCCAACACTCTCAAATTCTCTGCCACTAAGATGAAATGTGCATAAGATAACCAAAAGGAATTTACTTGGGTGGACTTTGCTTAGATTGTAATGTAGGCTAAAAGGTTAAGGGAAAGGAGTGGACAAATGAATTTGAGACATGTGGAGCTAATAGCCAAGAAGACTGAGGATAACCCAACAATGGACCAAATAACTATGAAGTACACCAACACTTTAAACCCAAATAACATAATAAGAATAGTCTCCACAAATCAAATAGGAAAATCAGTTGGCAAAGAAGGAACACGAGCTATGCACAAGAAACCACTAATTATCACTTATTCAAATATTATGCTTTTCTTCTTTCTTTCTTTTCTTTTCCTTTTCTTCCTTCGTTGTTCCTCCTTTTTTTACCTGTTGGAAGTGAAATAAGAATTCAACTGCTAAAAGGCACAGGATGTACAAACTCTATACATATGAACACAACCCAAAGACGAGGGGAACAAATCTAAACAAAAAAATGTCATCAACCCTTAATAAACCAACATACCAAAGCCATCGCAGACACCCTAGGACTATGCACAACATATATAAAGTGAAACTCTATAATCTTGGCTTAAGAAAAATCTATATGGCCAAGGGCATACATAAAAGGTTCACAACAAAGATAGGTATAAGCTTAAAGGAGCTAGCAAAAGGGATAAACATGTTGCATATAGTAGACTGTTTGGCTATGTGGCTAAATTGATCAAAGAAAGAATGTATGTATTATTATATCATCAAATATGCACATTCTAATATGGTTTTGTACAAGAAATTAGATAAGTTCTAGAGATGCAATATGGAAGAGCCACATATATAAAACAACATTAGGCTAAATATAATAAATTAGTCCTAATAAGGCTCAAAGCTCATGGGATAACTACCATGGCCTCATCCAACTCATATAATAAAACACATGAACCAACGTTAGTGCTAGGGAGTCTTAAGGGCCACAAAGTTCTCAATCATGACTATGAGTCAAAATAAGATATAATTCACAAAATCTTCATAAATTTTAGCACAAAAGGGATTACACATCAAAAGCTAATCATTAAAAACCAAAATAGAAAACATGAAACTATCCCTTCCCATGCTTGGACAAAGCATTGTTCGAAGGAAATAAATGAGTAAAAAGGAAGGGGAAAAGAGCAGAGAACAATCGCACCAGGTTATTCATGCATAAAGCATCAAGGGCACATTTGGTTTACAATTTTGCAATAAATGGGTTCAGGATGATTTAAATTGTTGACTTTATTCCATCTAGTTTATGTGGCCAAAGCCTCAAAAAGGAGACAAGAGCATTAAAATGAAGAATCTACCATCACGATCCAAGTTAAGTAGATAAATCGAGTCAATTTTGGTCCAACAAACCCTAGTGAAGAAAGTCAAACTCTGGTCAACGGTGTTCAATACATGTCAACCTTTATTCAATGGTCAAGGTCGAGGTCCACATATTAAGCTTGGAGATAAAAAAGAATTTGGATAACTCTTCACTAGTTTAGACGCTTCTAATTTCAATTTTCATGTGCTTAACTTGTTGTTTAAATGTGATTGGTTAGAATAGATGCTTGAATCCTATTGGTCCACATTAACCTCATAGTGGCTTAATTTCTATTGGCTTATTTTTCTAATTTTGGGAAGGGGACACTAACTTTTGTGGCTATAAATTAGCCTCTTTGTATCCATGTAGGACATATTTGATTGGGGAATTAAATGAATGAAAGCCATAATACTTTTCTCTCATAAACACAAAGTCTCTCTCTTTATTTCAAATACTTTTGTATTTAGATGGTGATTGACTCAAGCCTTTAGATTACTTCTTGGTGCTTTTGCTTTAGATAATTAATTGATAGATTGTTACGCTAAGTGGTGGCTTAAGCCCTTATCTTAGTCATATCCATTCTATTTGCTTTTTCTTCTATATTTAAAATCTACAAAAAAAAATTTCTCATTTTTTCTTTGGTTATTCAAGGCCTAGCTTGGTTCAAAGCCTTATTGATTGATAGTTGTTGAAGTTTAATCACTCCCATAATGAAAGGCCCTCAACATTAGTCAAATAATTCCCCTTCTTTGAAAGGATATGTTCTCAAATCACTGTGCTTGAAACCCAATGATATTAATCTTGATAACTTGTTACACCCCTTAAGTTTTAGGAAAATTATTATGCTAACAGTGCCACCCTTCTTGAACATGTAGGAATTGTTGAATGCTTTAGGAGATACTCTAATGGGATTAACAATCCTTAGAACATTCATGGGCCTAATAAAAATTTCAATATACTAGTTACAACTCATCTCAAAAGAGATTCCCTTCTTATTCACAAGCTTGACTTGTAGAGGCTCACTTCTCCAATGGACAATGCACCATGAGAGGCTTCATCCCAAAATTGATCAGTGGAAAATGGAAGCACATTCCCAAAATAATTAGAGGTTACTTCATGTAAGGGATGTAGGGGTTTTAATTCCTCACTTCTGTTTGGTTCAACTAAGGGTAAGGCAATTAGAGGTTTGTTATTACTAATGGTTCTCTTATCCACTATTTCACTCATTTGGATGCTTTTCTCACATCCCTCCCTAAGCTTGTATTTGCCAGGTGGGGATACAAAAGAATATGCTAATGCTTATCATTTGTGTTTTTTTAGAATCATAGATGTGACAAGTCACATAGTAATTAAACATCCATAATGCAATACACACACTCAGAGGAAACATCCCATACAAGACTTCATTTTTAAACTTAATCATTGACAATGAAAATAGTGCTTGTTTGGTAATGTTTTCCTTAATTCCCAAATTGGGATGATGGCAAGGATAAGAGTGAGATTGAGAGACAATAGGTAGTATAGCTTCCAATGTGGGTTTTGATTCAACTCCTTTCCCATCAAGATCTAAAGTGATCTCATTTTCTTCCTTGTTTACTTTTTAAACTTTGATAGGCTCTTCTTGTTTTTGAACTTGAACTTTGAACCTCCATAGTTTCTTCAAAGGAAGGAACTAGTGTAGAATTCATTTGAATGGGAACTTTAAGGGAGCTCTTATCTATGTATGATTTGAGCTTGGGCCCTTTATCCAAAACGACCCTTATTTGGCGTTGTTCAAACTCTCTAATATAATCTTTCACCTTAAGATTATCTTGGCTAAGAGAGGTAATCTTGAGGTAGAGCTCTTGTTTATAGGAAGATGGTAAGAACCTCTTGTCCATGTGCTTCTTGATCTTGGACCATATTTTAATTTTGGATTTAGCTTCTTTAGCCGTATTCTTCTTCAAATGTTCATACCAAAGAGAGGTATGCCTTTTTTAACTTGAGGATAGCCAACTTGAAGGACTTCTCTTCGTTATACTCTTTGAGTTCAAAAATCCTTTTAATGGCTTGTACCCAATCAAAATAGTTCTCCGGTTAAGATTGTCATCAAATTTTGGTGCCTCAACTTTGAGATCCCTAAGGTCAACCCTTGGATGCCTTTTTCTTCTAGCTCCTCTTTTCTCATCGTCAAAGCCTTCATGAGAGGATGAGTAAGCGATGTCAATAGGATAAATATCGTATTCCCGATGGTAAGGGTTTTTTTGTTCGGATCCCTTCAATAGGTCAAGCTCTATAGTGAGTTTTCTCACTTGCTCTTGTAGTTCAACAATGGCCCTATCTCTCTGCATCTCATAGGCTTGCTCAAGAGCAATGCCTCTAGAATAAAAATCATCTCCTTCATTGGCTATGATTGGTAGTGGTTGTAGGTTAATAAAAGGGTAAAAATGTTGAAATTAGAGGAAGCACGTGCATGTTGAGGGTGGCATGGGTAAGAAAATGGGAACCATGGAGTGGCACGGTCGTGCAGGGGGTAGCATGGGTAGAAAATGAGAATTAGGAAGGTCGCACAAGTTTTCTAGGTGACACAAGGTGGTAATGCCAAATTTCTAAGTGAAAATTCCAAAGTGCAGGATTTTGGTATGGGAGTGCCAAGTGGCATGAGCTGTCAGTGTCTGATTTTGTATTTTTGATGATTTTTTATTTTTGTTGTGAAGGTTTGGGTTGTGTTTGGATTAGAGATTATGTCTGGGCTATTTTAAGGTTCTTTATGGATTAAGAAAGTTGATTAAGAAAGGGTGAGTGAGAGAAATTTTGGGTGAAATCTAAGTGTGAGTTTTAAGGGTTTTGATTTGAGGGTGGAAGTGTTTTTGGCTCTTTATAGGTAGATTAAAAAGAGAAGTGTAAACGAAAAGATTCAGAACATAATATGGTAAAATGCAAAGAAATAAAGCAACAATCCAACACAAAGTTTGAGGATTTGATGCTTACCCAAATGAAGGAACTTTTTTTTCTGATACCAATTTGATGAGTATGGAGGGCCCTTAATCAAAGGAGTGATTAAACTTCAATAACTGTCAATTAATAAGACCTTGAACCAACCTAGCCCTTAAATAACCAAAGAAAAAATAAGAAAATTTTGGAGATTTTGACTATGGAAGAAAAAGCAAATAGAATGCATATAGCTAAGAGAAAGGCTCAAGCCACCGCTTAGCCTAACAATCCACCAATTAATTCTCTAAAACAAAAGCACCAAGAATTAATCTAAATTATTGATTTAATCACCATCCAAATACACAATTATTTCAAATAAAGAGAGAGATTTTGTATTTGGGAGAGAAAAGCATTCTAACTTTCATTCATTTAATTCTCAAATCAAGTGTATCCTACTTGGATATAAAGAATCTAATTTATAGCCACGAAAATTAGTGCCCCCCTTGCCTAAGTTACAAAAATAATACAATAGAAATTAAGCCACTATGGGGTTAACATGGACTAATAAGATTCAAGCATCTACTCTAGCCAATCACATTCAAACAACAATCTAACCACAAGAAAATTGAAATTTAAAGCTTCGCAGCTAGTGATAAGTTATACAAATTTTTTCTTATCTCCAAGCTTGATAGGTGGACCTCAGGCTTGACCTTTGACCAAAGTTTGACCCATATTGACTATTGTTGACCACAGTTTGACTTTCTTGATCGGGACTTGTAGGACCAAAATTGACCCGATTTGTCTACTTAATTTGGATCATGATGGTAGATTCTTTATTTTTCTACTTGTTTCTCCCTTTTGTTGAGGCTTCTACCATATGAACTAGATAGAATAGAATAAACAACATAATTCATCCTAAACTCTTTTGTTGCAAAGTTGCAAAGCGCCCTTGCCCTTGATGCTTATGCATCAAAAGTTATGTGTTGAGCGCACCTAAGCTAAGGCCTCCTAATAATTAGAGCACATAGAGCATCAGCCACTCCATGATAACTTCAAGACTCGGCTTTTCAAATCAGTCGTTGTTAATGTACGTAAAAGCTTATCAAACACCACAGCATGGACAAGCATAGCAGTAACAGAGCATTAAGATAGTCACAACAAAGAAAGTTAGTGCTCTCTGTAACAAAGCAATTGCCCAAGAAAAATTAAAAGGAAATCAAAGAAAGTGCTCCACATGATTTTTCCGGGCTTGGTCATTAGGTGTATGCAATATGGGTCAAAATGGGGATCATACCATCTAAAGTAACCTAGGGATACATAATCATCAATATTTCCACCATGCACATTAAACCTGTTGTCCTCATAGCCCAATTTATAGTAGCATCACAAATCATAAGATTATCAATTGGCGCATCTATGTAATACTCGGGGAAGGAGAGGATAGTGAACAAAGAGAGGAACTATATGGATGATCGAGGAGATCTTAGAGAACATTATCAAAACCAAGGCTGGGAAACTCTTCATCACAAATACATCACGTGACCCCTCTAAAGGAGCCCCAACTAGATCATGAACCTAATTGAAAGTATCAACATGTATTTGCAACAACAAATCTAGCAACAATCCCAAAAGGCTCACCTATCTTGAGCCTCATGCACCAAGCTAAAGGAAAGGATGAACCAAGTAAGGTGAAGACAATATCAGTATTTTTCCTGGATGACAGAAAGTCAGGTTCAGGATAACTTCCACAATAAGAACATGAATTTATAGCATGGTTAGAAGAATTACACATATCACACCAAAAAGGGGCATAATAAGATCTATCATCAATTGCACATGGATCTGGGAATGAATATCTAGAAACATGACTAGCTTTCTCAACTTTAATTGAATACCAGGCAATCCATCCAAGCAAATACCATAAGTCATCAATGCTTTCACCAACAAAACCCTGATGCTCTAAAAGAGCACGTGTGTCACCATTCACACCCTCATCAACAATGTTTAAAACTTCTCATTTACTTGCATAATGACCACTTTGAGCAAGAAAATCATGCAAACACTTAAAACACTTCCAAAATAATTCATGCTTGATCTGGAGGGAAATGAAAATTTAACATTGTCTTCTTTCTCAATTTTTTTGGTGGATTTCTTAATTTTCAATTTTTTTGGGTTTTTTCAAATAAAAACGAAATGCTTAGTCAAACCTATTTGGAAAGGCCCAATATTCAACACTAATCCCGACAACAGTGCCAAAAACTTAATAGAATCGTAAGCTCATGGTGGTGTTGTAGTAAATCAAGGTCAATCTCAAAAGGACTAGGTCAAGCTAAGCTACTAGTTGTATTATCTCAAGATAGGTTAAGTAGATCAAAGCATAGATTGAAATTAAAATAATCAACTATTTAATCTAACAAATAAATAATCATGAAATTGAGCAAAACAAGTAAATTCCAAGTCCATGCACCAATCAAGTACTTCTTCCTCAATTGGTTGTTTTAAAATTGGCAATTGAAGTATCACAACCCTATTTCAAGGTGCAGTGAAGTACCTAAATTTAACCAACTATCACTTCTCAAAGGCTTTCGACTTGTTTAGGTTTATTAAGCATGCAAATATGAAATTATCAAATTCATGGTTTCTCAATTGGTCTGGTTCCTCAGTTGGTGTGGCTTTCTCAAGACTCCACACAATTAAGTCAAATCCTAAGAGTTAGTATTGAGTTTCACCTTTCAGTTCTTCACCCAATGCCCAAAATATCCAAGGAAGTGACTAGGTTGCTCATCAGACAATAAACATCTAAGATTTGGTAGAACAATCCAACAAGAATTATAGACTACTTGCCAAAGACCATACGCAATGGATGAAGCCCCTTCTTCTGTTAAAGATAAGGAAAAGCCTTTCCAAATAGCAAGAGAGATTCACACCAGATCAAAACATTAAGTAGTATTTGCCTACAAGATCAAAGCAGCAAAAGCTAATCCAAATTACAAAACATAAATCCTAAAGTGGGAAAAGAGAAGAGAAGAGAAGATAAATGCTCAGCTAACAAACACGCTTGAATCTATCGATTGCAAACTCCACTTGGAATCCTTACAAAATCTGCACTTCCATTCACTCTCTCTTGCTCTAATCTAATCTAAAACCTAATCTAGAGGGTGAATAAGATGATGATGGAAACATCAATGATGAATGGAAATAGGCTTTTATAGCGAAAACGCATCAGCCAAGCATCTATTCACTTGGAAGTCAGATAGTTGTGAAGAAAACAAGATACTTGGAGAGGGAGGGTGACGATGGGCTGACTGTGGGGGAGGCCACGGACCATGGCCACAACCACGACCGGGCCGTGGTGGCCTCTGGATCTTCTGTCTTCAATTGTTTCTCCTACTGCTTCTTCTTGCAACCTCCTGCACTGTGATACTGACTATGGTATATCAATGTTAGGTGTTTTTGGGCCTCTTTTACTTCCTTGTTTGATCCACAAGATCTTAAAATTCATCATTCTACTCATAAAACTTGGGCTCACAAAGTCAAAATCTGCAAACACTCAAATAAGCAAAGCTTAAGCGTAATAATAGAAATAGGGCAATAAATCATATATTTAAGCATCTTAATCTCTTAAAATGACTCCCAAACACTTAAATAATCTATGCAAATATGACATTCATCAATAAGTCACCAAAGAATTGTTACCACTCACTAAATAAATCATAGTTCGCTAAAAAAAAAATAGTATAGATAACTAAAATATAACTTAGTGAACTTCAGATGCACAGCACCTTTTTGTTTAGTTGTGTATAATAGGACATTTTAATAAGTTAAAGAGTGTTTTTACTAAATAAACCCGGGTATGTAGAATGCATTGATTTGAGTCTGTCTTTTCACTAGAAGTATCTATTAGGTGATTAAAAATATGTCTCACTTACTAAAATATTTTACTAAGTTGTATAATATTTTTAGTGAGCAAAACTAGGTTAATGATAACATATTTTAGTAAGCCATGTAGTATTTTTGTTAGGCCAAAACACTGTTGTGGAGCTTCTTGTGTACAAACGGTTGTATGATATAACAACTATCTAAGTCCTAGTTATTTTATGTACAATTTATGTAATTCTTTTTTTTGGGCGGTGGGGGTGGTTGTGTCTATGCACCTTCATTTTAGCCTTTATGTTTAAAAATGAATTATTATCGTATAAACCCCCCAAAGTAAATGTTATTTGTAACTTATTGTTTTTGAAATTATTAGTTAACTGACCTTGCTTTAAAAATTGTTACAATATGGCCTGATTTTTAATCAACAATATGTAGGTAAGGGATAAATAATAATATTTTTCATATATATGATAAGAATTTTTAAGGTAAGGGAAGTTAAATAATAATTTCTAAAACAATGAGTTGCAAATAAGATTTACGTGAACGTGCAGGGAAATATATAATAATAATTCACTTAAAAATAATTTGCATTATCCATGTGGAAAAGCGATGCAGGTTCTTGAAGGCAATCTTATAGCTTCTCGTAGGAAAGCAAAGTATCATTTCTTAAAGAGAAATGATGTTAACTTTGCATCCCTCCCAAAAGTGATAATTCAATAATGAATAGAATTTTTTGGCAATCATAATTTGACAATTTTTAATAAAAGCGCCACTGAATTCTACAAATTATTCAAATGCCATTAAATTCTTTTTTGTACTTGCCATCGAAGTTGTAAATTTTAATGTGAACGAAGTGGTGTAAGTGGTAACTAAGAATTTATACAGTAAGTCATGCGTGAGACCTTCTCATGGTTACCTATTGTTAGATGAAGAGGGCATGTTAGCAATCATAGTACAAAATCAATGTTAGGCTGTGTGTGAGTGAGGTACATACACATATATAAACCCTAAAATACTCTCTCTCTTCCTTAGTTGTCAACACGTCGTAATTTACTTTTTCCAGTTTCCTTGTCCATATTATGATTTCACTTAGATACCATGACTGATTTGTTCAATCATCTGCAATGCAGTAGTCCACAAAGCAATGAAAGCATTTGCCCTCCTCTCCTTCTTCCTTCCTCGTTGCATCATCTACAAAGAATTCATTAACAAAGAATTCATTATTCTCGCACTCGTCATTGTTCATTTGCATGGGGGTGAGTATGTAAATCCAATTTCATATGAATCCAGAGATGATGTATTGTGTCCCTTATTCATGTAAATGGTAACTTGGTGAGTCGTGTGAAATCTTATATATTAGATGGAAGTAGTATAAGTGGATGAAATCTTGAAAAACGCAAATGGAGGGACCCATCACAGCTGAAGGTAAAAATATATGAATGAATTTTTAGCATTTCGTATAAGATGACCAATATGCTACTATATGCATGACTTTATTCAGGAAATCCAAAAAAATGGGTTTCATTTATATTTACAAAATGTTATTATTTACAAACAGATGATGATTAATTTTGCTTTGCATGTATGACTATATACTTTAAGTTTGTGTTCTAAAACAAATGTGGCTATCACAACTACGCGAACATGACCAATGATATTATCAATGATGATTGGATAATAAAATAGAATATTAGTGTGTTTGTCATATGGCTACATTTTTAAATGGCCAACAAAAATAATTATAGAATATCAAGCGGGAAATATCTTAAGCGACTCAAGCACTCATTATTCTATAGGGTGACTGTTGTATATTCTAATACATTATTATACTCTAAAATAGGCAAAATAGATTACTGTGAGTATTAAATTAACTAAAACATCACTAATATTATTGTCAATGGGTGAACAACAAGGTAAACATTTTAGGATGACCCAAAATAATTCGGAGTGACTTACTATACATTAATGGTTCACTTTTTATTTATATTCCTATCTTGGGGGAGCCAATAACTCATAGAGTGACTATTATACATTATAGAACATGACTATATTTTTAGCATAGCTAAAAACAAAAAGATACGCTACTAAGAATGAAGCATGACTATTAATGATATTGTAAATGGGGACTAGTGAAGCAGTAGTAGCATGATGACATAATTCATTAATGGCACTAAAATAATGATGACTACTAAACTTTCAATAATATGACTAATACTATTGTTAATGGGAGAACAAAATAGTATGTCTAAGAATTCTTTTACCAAAACAATGTACTGAAGAATAATGTCTACAATGTTCATATTAATTGACTATACATTACCTTAATTACAAAAGATGGCTTAGAAGATTATTTATATTCACATTTGATTTATCAACTTTCCCTATTCCAAATCACAAATTTTTGGATGAGACATTCTCACATAAGAGTTATTGCAGGCCAAATTTTCCTAGGGTGTTTTTTGAAGTTTTTGATATGAATAATAATATGTTTTAAAGTAATTTTTTAATTTAGGGGTTATCAATAGTGCATCTAGAAATGACTTTAATCATAGTAATTCTTAAATGACCTATTAATCACCCCAATTATTATCATAAAAGTGTTTGTCTCATGGTGTATCTTATAACATATTCTCACACAAGACTTATTATGTAAAGACACGATAGATGACCCTCTGCTGCTTTAGATGCTCTGCAACATCATGTTAAACATCAACACGAACACTGTTAGCCGATTTACGTGATTTGATTGAGAGTCTGTTTGGTGAGGGAAACAGAAATGGAACTTGAAACCTGAGAGCTCAAGTTCCTTTCCTTCTTGTTTGGTGAGAAGTTTGAAGGAAAGGGATTTGATACCCTAGGTTTCAAGTTCCTCTCCAATTCTAAGGAACTTGAACCTCCCCACTTATGAGGGGTATCAAGTTTCCAACCCCTCATGAATTAGTATTATTTTTTAAAAAAAATATATATAAATAATATATTTTTTCATTCCCAGCCCTCATTTCGTGCATGACTCTCTACTTCTCTCCATTTTCACATCTCTCACCCCAAACCCTAGAATCATCTAAATGGCACAAGTAACTATCGACCACCGCCCAGTCGCCGCCCAGTCACCATTGATACCGGATCCCGGTCGCATCTGTCACCGCTAAGCTGGAGCCCTTAAATCGTGCCTCAACTAGAGGTGACACCCCATTCTCATGTTATTTTCTTTCTAGTTTAAGTTCTTGAATTAGCCATGGATTAATTTAGATTCATTGCCGCAGATGTTGAATTAATAGTCATGGGTTTCGATTTGTGGTTGCAGATCTTGAATTAGCCATGTAATTCACCTTTTGTTGTTTTTTTTTGGATTTTGTTGTGCCCCTTTCTGAAAATTAGCCAAAATATTGATTGATTTTCGAATTCTCTTTGTGATTTTGATCTTCAACGATGTTTTTGCGAAATCTATTTGTTATTTCTTCTTCTTCAATGAGTAATTTTTGAATTTTTTTTTTTTTTGGTTATTTGGTTGAAAATATCATTGTGGCCCTTTGCTACTATTGCATCACTTATATCACTTGCATTCAAAAAGTCATAATTTGTTTCGAATTAGTATTCACATGTTTATTTGTGGAGGATGCATCAAATATGCTTGTGAGTTGCCTAGTACTCATGAGATTTCATATTTTTCATTTACTTGAATAATGATCTGTGGATTTGCGAAAATGATTTCAACAGAATATGGCTCCTTCTCATCAATTGGTGCTAGTGAGGAAGAGGAAGAGGAAGAAGATGCAATTGCAGTGAGGAAGTTGAAGCAATGATGGCAGTAAAGAAGTTGGTTTTCGATGAGAGTAGCTTGTCCATCTTTGATGAATGTCCTGATGATTAGTGAAAGAAAGATTTCATCATTAATCTTATTCATCCGGATTTGCCTCCAGCTCACTAGAGCTGACATAAGTTTTCTTCTTTAGATTACGCTTATGTTGTTATTAGATGGCACATGTGGATGTTACATTGTAATCTTTTGATGATTGTATGCGCAAGGTGAACATGAACCTAGTTTGTGCTTCGTGCCTTTTTTTTTTTTTTTTGCTTTAGATGTCATCTTCTTATGTGAGTAGTGGAAGGTGAACCTGAAACTTATGTGCGAATATTTGCTTTCAATGTTAATTATATTCGTGGTTGATGTGTAATGTTTATTGGATTATAAGATTGTGCTCTTCCAAGTTTATATACATATCGATCATGAAAAAAAAAATGCAAAATAATTATTTAAAAAATTATAATTAAATCAAATACTCTCAAATGGTTCATAAATAACTTGTTAGAACTTCATTTTTAACAAACCAAAATAATAAAAGTTAAAACAATAATTCATAGTTGCATATAACATTTCTAAAATAAAAACAAAGTTGATTCCATTCCAAAATTGCTCATCAAACAGTAAGGACTAGAACATGATTTCATTTCAGTTTTCACCAAACAATTAGGCTCAGGATTCAAGTTTCATACCCAACCCTTCCATGATTCAAATCTTGATTCCATTCCATTTCACTTTTTCTCACCAAACTGGACCTCAGTCGAACCATTCATTAGGCCCCCCAATGGGAATCCCAGCAGAACACTCCGGGTTCGAGGATAATAAGTACCCCCTTATGAATAATGAGTCAACCCAAAATTTGTGTAAAGCAAAAACTATCCATTAAGTTTTTAAATAGCTTTTATGAGCTAAGTATCAATTACGTCATCACATTTCACGTGTGCAAGTCAACCAAATGGGATAATGCGTTCGCGTCCGTCTTCTCCACTTGGAATCTAATAAAAGGCCTCTAATGCATAATGGGTGTCCCCAAATTTATTTAAAGTCACCCTAAATTTTTTCATATGACCGTATCATAATATGGAAAATTTGTAAGGGGAATGGCAAATAAATATCTTGAGAATTGCTAATAATTATAATAAAGATGACTAATAATCTACTTAAGGATGACCATAACACACAATAAGGATGAGTAATAAATATCATATAGACCAAAATACCATATTATTAACTATTGCGAAGTTAAAACCAAAAAATATCATAAAGAATTTAATTATATAATGTTCCAGTGAAACCATCAAGTGGTTATAACACAAAGAGAACCCTCTAACCTGGAAAAAAAAATATAGCATCTCGTGCTATTCTTCAGTTCTTTGCATTTTTTCTTTCTTGTCCACAATACATCCCTGTTACTCTTGTTCCTTGCTGATATTCTCCTGATCCACTTGATCAAGGATCTTAATTTGTTGCACTTTTGTTGGTTGCAATGGCCGCACTCTGTCTAGACACGGTACAATCCCTTTGCAATGCTGTAAACCCTTTTATATATATATATATATATATATATATATATATATATATATATATATATATATATATAGTATATATATATCATATATATATATATATATATATATATATATATATATATATATATATATATATATATATATATATATATATATATATATATATATATATATATATATATATCTATATATATATATATATATGTGTGTGTGTGTGTGTATGTATATGCATGTATGTATCTATCTATATATGTGTGTGTTGTGTGTGTGTATGTGTATGTGCGCACACACACACACACACATTTATATATATATATATATATATATATATACACACACACATACATACATAATATGTATATATATACACACACACAATATATATATGTATATAATATATGTATATATATATATATATAATATATATATATATATATATTTATATATATACTATATATACATATATACACACCACGCGCGCGCACACACACACACACACACATATAATGTATATGTATGTGTGTGTGTGTATATGTATATGTATATGTGTGTGTGTGTGTGTGTATATATATATATATATAGACACACACGTACATATATATATATATATTATATATATATATATATATATAATATATATATATAATTTCTCTCTGCACCCTGAGAGCTCCTTGACGGGAGCGGCTATGGCCCGGGGCGGCCGGAAGGGAAGACCTCGAGCAACTTCGACTGGAACGCCGGTGAGCGAGTCACCGGAAACCTCAATCGCTTCCTCGCCATTGCACACAGTTCAACCACAGACTGCGAATTCCATGCCAATCGCAATAGATTCCACAATAATCGCGAAACCCCTAAAATCGCCAACGTCTACGATTTCTAGAAATTAGGTACCCCAAAAGACCTCCTATGCTTCTATGTTAGATCCTGATGAGGGAAATACCCTGGAATATGTCCCAGTTGATTTGATTAATGGAGTTGCATGTGCTAAACTTAAATTTGAGGATGTTTCTGCTGAGATCGAATATTGGTAATCCTCTGTTCTGTGCTCCGTTTTGGGAGCCAATCCCCTATTCGAGATAATCAAAGCGTATATCAAGCGGATATGGGCTAGTTTTGAAATTGATCAAATCTTGCAAGTCTGCAAAGGGTTGTTCCTTGTCAGATTCCTGAAACTTCAAGACAAACTAGCCATCGAGAAGAGTGGATTCTATTTTTTTGATAACAAACCCTTTGTGGTTAAAGGTTGGAATGCGGGTTTGGACCTACATACAGAAAACCTGCAATCCCTGCCTCTCTGGATCAGATTGCCAGATCTTGACCTCAAGTCTTGGGGGTTAGCCAGCCTAAGCAAGATAGGGAGCTTGATTGGCATCCCCATGAAAACTGACCAGTATACCAAAACTAAGTCCATGATTAAATATGCTAAAATGCTCATTGAGGTTCCTATCGAGGGACCATTCCCGGACTATGTCGAGTTCTTCAATGAAAAGGTCCAATTGATTCGGCAGCAAGTTCTCTTTGAATGGGTCCCGAGCCAATGTACACACTATAATATGCTTGGTCATACCATTGACATTTGCAAAAAGAAGTCAGGCACCCGCAAGGAATGGAGACCAGTTCAGAAACCTCCTCCCCTAGTTTAGGAGGACTCACTTGCACATGCTCCTAATTTGCTCCCTAAGCCGGTGGCCTTTACAACAGAAGCAAACCTACCAGCCATTGCAGAGTCCTACACTCCTATTGATAGAAACCATGCTTCAAGGCATATCCCAATGACTACTGTCCATCACAACCTACATCACAATTCATTTCAGGTTTTGGAGAAGGTAACTATGGAGGATCAGACATCCTTAGATCCCTATGGATAACATAGCATGCTGGAACATACATGGCCTTAACTAGCCAAATAAACAAGAAGACGTGAAGATCTTCTTATATGAAAAAAAGATCGGACTAGTTGGACTTCTCGAAACCAAAATAAAAGAGCAAAATGTTCAGAGAGTTGCTAACAAGCTGTTTCCTAATTGGCAGTGGGTGCATAATTTCTCCCTTAATTCTAAAGGGAGGATTTGGCTTGCATGGAGGCCTAATTCCTACCAAACTCACCTAATTCGAATGTCAGATCAGTTGCTCCATTGTAAGGTGACACAGCTCAGTACCAACCAAAACTTTTATCTTAGCATGATCTATGGACTGAACCATGAACTTCAACGAGAACAATTGTGGATTGACCTCAAGGACATTGCCTAATCTATGGATGCTACTTAGTACCTCATGGGGGATTTTAACACACTCTGCTTCAAGGAGGACAGAATAGGGGGGAATGAGGTCTAAGACCATGAGCTTAGGGAATTGGCATCGCTCCTAGAGTCTTGTAAGCTTCATGAATTGAAATCTACAGGGGCTTTTTATTCCTAGACAAACAAAACTATTTGGAGTCACATAGACCATGTTTTCCTGAATGACTATTGGTACGATATTTTTGACTACACACACTCCTGCTATTTAACCAATAGTGTTTCATATCACACTCCAATTCTACTCCAATTTCCATCATCTCCTAAACCTCGTCCAATGTTTTAGTATTGCGACATGTGGAGTAAACACAAAGATTTTGCAGCTAACATTCTAGCCAATCTGCACATTACTTGCAAATCCCCAATGTACTCTTTATGCAAATACTTGAACCTAGTCAAAATCCCTTTGAAGAGATTGAATAAAGAACACTTTTCGGATTAAAAAGACCCGCAACTGCGAGCTAGGAGAAACCTAGAATTGATACAACAGGAATGTCAACAATACCCAGGGGATAAACTCAGGGCATAGCAAGAGACAGTGGCAAGAGATGTATATATCTCTATCCTCTCTTCCAGTATGGACTTGATCAAACAACAATGCAAACTGGAGTGGATAAAGTATGGCAATGATAGCACACGACTATTTTCTGCGAAGGCCAAGCAAAGAAAACTCTCTTCGTATATTTATACTCTCAAAGATCAGGAGGGTGGCCTAGTGGAGGGTTTTGAGCAGGTTGGCCACATCATGTTTAATTTTTATAAGAGCTTGCTGGGGGAACAAACATCTACCCGATCTCCCATAGACATGGAGGTGATAGCACAAGGTAATGTCCTTACAAGAGAACAGTAGGTCCGCATGTGCAGATCTTTTTCGAGCAAACATATCAAAGATGCCATATGGTCTAGTCCTAATAACAAATCCCCTAGACCAGATGGCTACAGTACCGGTTTTTTTAAATCCATTTGGGATCAAACAGGTCCCCTTGTTTGCTCAGTAGTTCAAGACTTTTTAAAATAGCAACCATGCCCAGAGAGGTCAGTGCAACCAAACTCATTTTAATCCCCAAGATCCAGAATCCTCAATATGCCACTGAGTTTCTACTTATTTCATGTTGTAATATGATATATAAATGTATCACGAAGCTCATTTATCAACGAATCAAGGAGATCCTACCTGAGATCATACACCCCAATCAGCGGGCATTTGTTAATGAGAGGGAATTCCTTTATAATGTTCTGATATATCAGGATTTGGTAAGGGGATACCAACGATAACATATTTCACCTCAATGCTTGCTTAAAATTGACATCCAAAAAGCTTTTGATTCAGTGCATTGGGGTTTTTTAACTAATATGTTGACTGCTTTGCAGTTTCCAAAAATTTTCATCACATGGATCATAGTTTGGGTGTCATCTGTTTCTTACTCAGTCCATATAAATGGCCAGAGTACCGGGGAGTTCCCAGGAGGGAGAGGCCTTAAGCAAGGCGACCCCTTATCCCCCCTCCTATTTGTCATCTCCATGAAGTATTTATCCAGACTACTGTATAAGCATAGCCTTGCAAGAGACTTCAAATTTCATCCTCACTATAAATCCTTACAATTAACTCATTTAATATTTACTGATGACCTGATTATTTTTTATAAGGCTGACCCTCCTACCATCAGACACATTATGATAGCCCTTACAGCATTTCATGAATGCACTAGCTTAAAAGCAAATATGGCAAAGTCTCAAATGGTGGTTGGGGTTGCAGCTCACAGCTCCAGAATCAATGTCTCCAGCTCACATGTTTTGCAGAGACTTCATTTCTTTTAAAATATTTGGGGGTTCCAATCATAGCAAGCTGGCTCACCAAGGTGGAATGCAACAATCTAGTAGAGAAAATACTCGCCAAGGTTCGAATGTGGCCTACTAGACACTCTCTTTTGCAGGGAGAGCTATGCTCATTAATAGCGTCATTTTTAGGATGTATAACTATTGGGCCTCCATATTTATCCTTCCTACCTCAGTGATTGAAAAACTCACTCAGATATGCAGGAACTTCTTATGGGGAGGGACAGAGGATTACACAACAACCCCCTGTGTGGCATGGCAGTATGTTTGCTTGGATAAGAAATGTGGAGGACTAGGTATTAAAGACCTAGCAGCTTGGAAAAAGGCCCTCACTGCAAAACTGGTTTGCGCTGTTGCACAGAAGAAAGACCTACTGTGGGTTAAATGGGTCCATGGCCATTACTTAAAGAACAAACATTGGCGAGACTACTTCCCCAATCCGGACTACAGCTGGGATTAGAAGAGGATCTGTTTCATCAAGGATTATTTCAAGGATGCCTGTATATCTTTACAGTGGATTTTGCAGGATAATAAGGCATACAAAGTGAGTCTTGGTTACCAATGGCAAATAAGGAACCCACCAAAGGTGCCATGGGCAAAACTAGTATGGACTAGATCTCTCATCCCTCGGCATGCCTTTATAGCATGGATCTATGCACACTGTAACTACCTACCAAAGTTAGGCTCACCAGGTTCAAGCAGCAAGATACCCTGTGCAGTCTATGTCAATTTGATGCGGAGGACGACCAACATCTTCTCTTTACATGCACATATGCTCAGGAGATGTGGCAAGGGCTGAAAGAATGGTTGAGTTTCCCAAATAATCCAGCAGGCCACCCAGTGATGGATTCCCTCATTACAGTCCAAGGCTAAAAGGCCCAGACACACATATCTTATGCCATATTTGCAGTAGGAATTTATTACATTAGGTGAGCAAGGAGCATGGCTATCTTTCAGAACAAACGGATCCCTAGCCATCAGCTTTTACAGACCATCAGAGAGCAAATCAAGAATAGGATACTTTTTTTGAAGAACATATCACAGAAATACTTTGACCTATCAGAGTCATTCATAGGCTTGTACGTCCCTGATTCTGTTCTGGAATGGAATGCATACTTTCTTACGATATATATATATATATATATATATATATATATATATATATATATATATATATATATATATATAATATTATATATATATATATATATATATATATATATATATATATATATATTATATATACATATATATATATATATATATATATATATATATATATATATATATATAGTATATATATATATATATATATATATATATATATATATATATATATATATATGTATATATGTGTCTTAGCATTGTTGGTTGCCTTGTCCTGATCCACCAAATTTAATTAGTACATGACTTAGTGAATTAATGACTAAAATAGTTCAAAGATATTACTATTTAAAAAGTAAATTATTTAAAAAAAGCGTGACTATTTAATTACAAAATAATGGCCAAATTTATTTTAACATATGATTATTTCCACAGACAAACATCCCAAAAAATATAACTATTAGACTGTAAATGAATAACATACTTTCTTTTAACATACGACATAATTCTAAAATAGTGGTATCTAGTACTCTTAAATGGTCATCACCAATAAGTAACAATATGCTAGGATGCATAACCATTTCACAAACAACTGATGATGCCTATAGTTATAGCAGATGACTACGAGCTGAAGCTATCATATATATATATATATATATTAAAAGTTGGATTGAACTCATGCATAAGCGACACGTAAGCTTGCCATATAGGATGTCACATAGGAGTGAATAGGCAAATGAGATACTTTAATACAACATAGGATGCTACATGAGATTTAAAATAAAAAGAAAAGGCTATGTAGGATGGATGTAAATTTAATATAATATTAATTCTATTTAATAAGGTAACTTCTCATATACCTTCCTATTATTTAATAAAATTTAATTATAAAATATATATGATTTAATGATGAAAATATAACAAAAAAATGTGAGTTATATATTAATTAACAATAAAAAAGTATGTTATTAGTAGGAAAAAAAATAAAGAAGACTCGCTTTACTTTTGCGTCAACAAAATAATATAATACATCAATTTATTGTTTGCTTTTTCTATTAAAAAAATCTATTCTTCTAATAATATATTAAAAAATTATTTAACTTACACTCTTACATCGTAAGGGTATAACCTAGTATATTCTAAAATTGAACATAGGACTGGAATTGAGAAATGAACACATTGATTTACCATTGAACCAAATTGATGATGATACCCCACCCGCCAAGTTAAGACCATGGAAACAATTGGTAAGGCATGATCTAATTAATTAAACAATCAACACGACTCTTAAATTACTAGCTAATGACTAAATATCTTTAACCTTTGACTAGCACGGTTACTATTACGTCGCTCGTGTTCTTCCATCTGAATCATTATTTGACTTTAATTTCCTTGAGTCGGCCACTCCCGCATGGACAACCAAAATAAAGATAATCAATCAGTATTCCACTTGTTAATTCACTTTTTTTTCGATTATTTAGTTGGACATGGCCCAAGCAATAATAAAGAAATAAAATAATAAAGAAATAAAATACAGCCATCAGATAGCTCAAACAATAGCTAAAGACTATAAATCAAATAGAACTAGACTCATATAGTTTCAACACACGCAGCAACTGAAATAGCCACCTATTTGCCAGGAGATAACCTAAGAATGTACGTCTCTAGCCTGTCGTTTGTTTTCCAACTCTTTTGTCAAGCTTCTTATTATTCTTCTAACTGCCGGTGTTTCATCGCCAACAACAGAAATAACAAGTCTTTTTCCAAGCTGTAAAGCTTCTTCGGCAATTTCAGTAGGGGTGGGTGAATTATTATTTGATTTTGAAATTTTGCTACCACTCTTCTTACCCTTGCTGGAAAGTCTGCATCGCTCACTTTTTTCATGGAGTTGAAGTTCCATTTCGAGAAGACCATCAAAAAGGCGTAAGGAGCTATCAATCTCTTCACCATCTTCAACAGAGGATCTACAACTTGGTACTTGGGAGGTGAACTTTCAAACATAAATCGGGTGACTATGAGCATTATCCAAAGGTTGAGTAATGGTCTTGCTATTGTCCAAGAGTCCTTCATAAACATCGTTGTCCACGACCTCATTAGCACTTTTTTAACCTTCTTACTCATTGTTTTTCGGGTTACTCAACGGGCTTGTTTATAAGGGGAACATGCCAAACCTTTTTAAGAGCAACAACCACTTTTAACATAACTATCATTTGTCATTAGAATCATTGAATACTTGTAAGTCACTTCAACGTTCAAGACCTATGTGCTAATTGTCAATCAAACCAAAACATACCATATGTGGAGATTATAACCCCAGGAGCCTATAATCATGCAACAAACAACAAAACACAAGTCCAAAGCCCAAAATCAAACATTGAATAATTAAGAAGCGAAACCCTAGTAGTAAACATCCCAGTTGGATCAGTAAACGAAACATTGAAGGAGAGGGAAAGTCTATCAAAAAAGTCACCGTACCAATCAAAATCCAGAATGAATTCGTGACCTAGAAAGTCAATCACGACCAAAGGCAGCAGAGTTAAAACCACGTCTGGACCGGTGGAAAGTGGTTTCGACACCCGTGTTAGCCGCGGAGCAAAAATCATGCTTTGAAACAACCACTACGGTTTATTTTATGATTTTGGAAAAAAAGAATTCTTTGTAAAAAATAAAACCCATGATTTCACACTCGTGCAGCCACCCAGAATGAAAAATAAAATGCCACGTAGGTTATCTCATAAAAACTAACTGTGAGATAGTCTCATATATAAATTTGTGTAATTTATATTCAGGGTGTGATATTTAGAGAAGTAAAAGAAAAATATTCCTCCATCTAACTGTCATTGAAACATCTAGTTTATGGGTTGTCAAAAGTTTAATTTACAAGGGCATAATAGTGCTTTCACTAGTTAAAATTATTTTCAACCATACATTATCAAGCAAATACATTTAGTACTTGCTTTCATATATTCCTAAGATTTTAGCTGTAAATATAGAATGGATGAAGTGATTACAAAGCAAATTCCAGAGAAAAGAAGAAAAAAGGATATGTATTTCCTTGTATCTTTTGAGCTCGTTGAAATTTGTATGGTCCAAATATATTCAAAGTTTTGGATTTTCAGGTCCTATTTGAACCTAGGAAAATTATGTAGAATGAAAAATTTAAAGAAGAAAAATGAGGAGAAAATAGTTTGGAGAAAATCAGATGTTTTCTTTCTTATTTGAATGAGGCAAATAAAATACAAGGAAAAGATTAATATTGATTCCGGACGAAATCCTTTAATGTACGGTTACTGATGATGTGGGACGAAGGAGCGGGTTTATCTGACAGTTGGCGGTCAACACTTCGTCGTCCTCGACTCCAAGTGGCCCAACCTGCAAAAAGGGCAACCCCGGGTTGTGGGCCGGGGCACGCCTCTCCGACGGTCAAGTCAATTCAAGGCCCAAGTGAAAGGTCCAAAGAAATAATGCAGTGTGAAATCAATGTCTCTGGTTGCTAACCCCTTTTCCCGAGGAAAACAAGTAACTATTTATAATCCTCTTAGAAAATGGTAAAATAGTAACTTACCTGGAGTGCCTGCACGGGCCGCCGGTCTCGAAGCGGTAGGCCCCAAAGGAGGCCCCTAGGGTTGCGTTCTGAGCCCCTGAGTAAGTATAGGCCTGAGGGTGCCCCTAGGGTGATACCTCTTGGGCCCACCAATCCACATATGCGTCTGGTCTGTAACGTGGACGTGTAAGAGCCCATTTAGGAAGAATCGAATTTTTCCGCAATCAAATATTAATAAAAAAGCACAAAAGGGGAATCGAAAAAGAAGAAGGAAAAGCACTCCCTCTCTCTCCCTCTTCATTCCCACTATCTTGAAATCAATCCAAGTAGAGCCCATTTTAGGCTTCTTTCTTCGTCTTATGGCTTTTGCCATCCTTTGTCATAGCTCAAGTGAGTTTCAAATCCAAAATCAATTGATAATGGGTAAAGTTGCCCACTTGAATTATGAAATAACACCTCGTTTTGCTCATTTGTCGATGTGGAATGATTGTTTTGTAACAATCCACCACGCTCCACTACTACCTCCTCAGCTTCACTCTACGTAGCTTTACTCTGGCAATCAGATAGCTCTTTTCTCTTCAGTGTGAGATAGCTCCACTCTATTGCACATGTAGCCTTTTCCATTGATTTAGGCTCGTACTATAGACTTGTTGCAGTTAATGTCAAGGAGGGCTCAAACCTTCTCTTTCCAAGCCGAACTCAACTCTAGAGTTAACAATAAGATAGCTCTTTACTCTTCTTTGTGAGATAGCTTCACTCTATTACAAATGTAGCCTTTTCTTTAGATAGCCTTTTCCGTTGATTTAGGCTTGTACTGTGGACATGTTGCAGTTAACCTCAAGGAGGGCTCAAACATTCTCTTTCCAAGTCAAACTCAACTCTAGAGTTTAACACTTGGATTCAACCAGCGGATGAACTCTGTTAAGGCGCATAATCGTTAGCTTGACACTAATGAAAAAAAAATCCAAGGGCTGCAATGAACTTGAGAATTTCTCAATAGACAGAGCAGCTATTGAGAGAAGAATGTAGCTACTGAGCAAAGATGAGATGTGTATGTGTGTGTGTGTGTGTGTGTGAGAGAGAGAGAGAGAGAGAGAGAGAGACAGAGAGAGAGAGAGAGAGAGAGAGAGAGAGAGAGAGAGCAAAAATGCCTAGAGAATTAGATTTTTTTTCATTAATTCCCCCTCTATGCGATGACCTCCTTCTTAAGATGATTCCACTAAGTAACGATAAGAAAAAGTCAATATAAAACTGTAAAGATATGATGCAGAATAGAAGGAATTTCAAATGTTATACTCCCTAACTACCACTACTAGAACCAGTAGTTTTAGCAACCACTTTTTAATGACCAAACATAAAATTTATTGTTAAATATTATTAATAACAACGAAAGTGTTTTTTTTTTGTTTGTTTAATTTTATCAAAAAATCATTATTAGGCAACGAACAAAAAATTTGGTCGTTTTGTTTATTATAATGTTCTTCGTTATTGTCAATAGGAGGGAATGTACAAAAATTGAGGAGGAAAGTTAAAAATGAAAACTGGAAAACTAACAATTTCCCTCCTAAGTTAAGATTAGGGGCAAAATTTAGGTTCATATAACTATAAACTCAAAATCTTACTAAAAAAGTTAAAATCAAACTACACCATGTGCAGCATGCGTGACTTTTGATTTCAGAACAGTAAGACTGTAACAGAACCCAGCGAATAGCAATTAGCGGCTCCTTCAAATTCTTCGTTCTCTTGAAAATACAGAACAACCAGAACTTTGCTTCACACACCAAACCCTAGCCTGCGAATTAGTCTCATTCCAATTGCTTTCTGAGAAATCTCTTCTTCATTGCATTAGGTGCGTTCTCAATTGTCTTCCTCTTGCACTTATTTGCAAGTCTTGCTGTTAATGTTGTGTAACTCATGGAGGTATCTTCTTCTTGCCCTTAATCGATTTCTGGCGTTTTGTGGAAACTGACAGTAATTTCAATTCACCAAGGTTCCCACTATCTAACGCCAGGTAACTCTTCAATCTCTGTCTCTGCATCCTATTTCACCGTGTGAAGTGTTCGAATTGAAGAACCTGCATTCTATTTCATTCTGCTAGCCAACGGGTAGTGAATAATTATTGTCGTTTAATTTCATCAACAAGGATAGTGCACTCTACCTGTTCGACAAAATGCCTAAGTTAGCAATATAAGAATTATTTAAGATTTGTTGCTTTGGTTTTACATTATGAGGTGTGTAAATCATTTTCTCCTTCTATATTGTAGAAGTGTTGTTCATGTTTAATGGGTGTCCCATTTGATTGCTTCAATTCTGATGTTGCATAGCTTTGTTTCTTTCAAATTCTTTAGTATACATGGCAGCACATTGCTGTGATCATGTGACACTAAAAATCACTCAATCTCTTCTTTCCTAAAACTAGATCATTGCTTGTTATCATCATGTTTGCAGCATAGCATCTACATTTGAAATTGATAACTCAGAAATAGTTGTCTGTCTATAATAAAGTATAAGTGTGAGTTTGTTCTGCTTATGAAATTCAGGAGGCTATGAATTAAACAATGATAATGAGACAAGAGTGTTTTAGTCTTGATAGTTTTAGTACCAATGTTACTCAATGGATGGTGGCTGGAGACTTCAACTGTGTTGTGAATGAGCATAGGAGAATTGGTGGAGCGGTTGCCAATTCACAGGAAATACATGAATTTCAGCGATGCATTGAGCAATGTTAATTACAAGAGATGAGATTTCAAGGCACTTTTTATACACAGTTGATACGGCCGCAAATGCATGGTGGCATTGTAGTAATCAAGGTTGATCCTACAGAGACTAGGTTAATCTATTGGGTTATATCCCCTCAAGATATGCTAAGAAAAATTCTAATTCAAGTGGTTTTGATTAACAACTGCAAATAAACTTGTCTAAATCAATAAGAGAAAAACGTCTAGGAATTTCCGCAGTTATGGAAGAGAATTGAATCAAAATGAATAAAATATGTGCTATTCTCTAATTGGTTAATTTCGAGGAATTGCAATCTATACAGAAACTTGATCTATTCTTTCAAAATCAATCAAATTTTTCTAAACTAAGCAAACATCGTTCTTTCAAACTAATTTGACTTAATCCAAGTTTAATATATTCGATTACTTACTAGCCTTCCTAACATATAAATCTCTTTTTCGAGATAAAGTTTTGCTAAGTCTATTTAAACAGTCCAACAACCAAATGTATTCTTTCGAATGTTTACTCGATTATTTGAAGTGTGCAAGTAAATTTTGGCTACAAATCCACTCACAACATAAATAACACTTGATAGAACGAAATCCAACCAATCATGAAGATAAGCACAATTGAATAAACTAAAGCATGATCCAACAATAATTCCACAAACTGCTAAATCCCTAGATAAAATAAAACTACTCAAACATGATTAAATTAAACATTTAAAACGATCAATCTAAAGAGAAGATAAGATAAGAGAGAAGAGAAAAGAGATGCTCAGCCAAGATCGCGCTTGAGCAGTCGTGCAAACTCGGGGTGGAATCCTTGCAAATCTTCCCTTCAACTCTATCTCTCTCTCTCTCTCTAATCTAAAATCCTAATCTACTTGAAAAGAGAAAAAGAATGGAAAGGGATGGATGGGATGATGGGAAGATTGCATTCTGCTATAGAACGGGGCTATTTATAGGAGAGCTCGATTGATCTCAGCCACATGATGAGGGAAAACAAAGAGGCCAGCTGTTACAAGCCTGCCACAGACTGTGGCATCCGCCACGGGCCGAATGTGGTCTGGGCTGGTTCGTCATTCTTCTGTTCTCATCTCTTCCACAAGCATGGCAACTCAGGGGCATCCGTGGGGAGTCAAAATACACTCTTTTAGGGTCAAATGTTGGGTAGAAAGGCCTAAAATCCTGCAAAATACATCAAATAGCTATACAATAATAACAACAACAACTCCCAGTGTGGGTCCCACTTTCGCGAGGTCTGGGGAGATCCAGATGTAGGTAACCTTACCTCGACCGGCAATCTAGCCCGTAGAGAGGCTGATTCCAAGAGACCCATAAAAATCAGATTTTGTGAAAGCATTGTATAGAAGAAGGATTTTGTGGAAACATTTTATGGAGAAAAACTAAGGGTAAGTTGCAGGGAATGAATTAAGAAATATGAAAAAAAGGGGAAAAAAACGAAAAAATCAGGTGGCAGTAACTATGTAACCATAAGTGTAACCCTACCATTTTCATCAAACAGTTATACCCAAGCATAAATCGAGAATAAGAGTATAAATAATAACTTAAAGCACAATATTCTCCTAAACAAGACACAAAATAGCCCTAAAATGATGTACATATTGAGCACTTATCAAACTCCCCCATGCTTAAACAGTTGCTTGTCCTCAAGCAAACACTACAGAAAACCGACATGGGGTGATGCATTTAAGACTCAAAACGGTTGATAACCTCTTTAAAGTAGGCAAGTCATAGCATATCACAAGCAAGAATAGCAAGTAATGGCAACCGCAAGTAGTGCGCAAAACTTTTCAAAATCAGGAGGAGGAGAAAGTTTTCGAAAAAGTATAAGACCACAAGCTCGATATCAAAGTCTATCACCAACAAAGAACTACAAAGCATGTCATGCAAGCACAGGAGATTGAGTAGAGCCAAATGGACTGGTAGAACCTCACTTTTGGGAAATGTGGAAGACTCCCACTCATGCGTTTGAAATATATCACAGGTTCACTCAAGACTCATTCCAAAGATGCAAACTATCATAAGCTTGACAAGACTCTCAAATTGTCCCTCACTAAAATGCAATGTACACAAGACAATCAAGAGGAGTTTACTTGGGTTGTAATGTAGGCTAAGGTTAAGGGAAAGGAAGTGGACAAATGAATTTGGGTAATGTGGATCTATTTAGCCAATTGACTATGGAGCAACCAACAAACCACCAAGAAACCTTGAAGTTCACTAACACTCCAAACCTCAAAATCCAATGAACATACCCAACTCAATTAAGTAGGAAATGAGTTGACAAAGAAGGAATTCAAGCTATATATGTATCCCATGCCAATCACTTATTCATTCTTTTTTTTTTCTTTTTTGCATTTCCTCTTTTTTTGTTTGTTTGTTTGTTTGTTTTCTTCTTTTTTTTTTTTTCCCTTTAACATATCTTTTTTCCTTTTTCTTTTTTTCTGTTATAGGAAATGAAACGAAAATTGTAATTATTGAAAAGCATAGGATCACTAACTATCAACTCACAACCCAATATATATACACACAATCCAAACAAGAGGAAACAAAAGCAAATGCTCAATATCATCAATCCCTCAATAAACCAACATACCAAAGCTACCTTAAAACTCAATTATTACCAAAATCACCCACTACATACATGAAGTGATGCTCCATAGACTTGGCTTAAAGGTAGGAATTTATGTTTGGCCAAGGACTAATATGAAGGGATCACAATAAAAACGGATATAAGCTTAAAAGGGCTAGCAAAGAGAATAAACATGTAATACAAGGGTAGGCTATTTGGCTATGTGGCTAAAATGATCAAAAAAAGAAATGTCTACATTATATCATCAAATATACACATGCTAATGTGGTTTTGAACAATATCTAGGCAAGTTCTAGAGATGCAACATGGAAGAGTCACACACATGAAAGAAATATGAGACTAAATATAATGAATTAGTCTAAATAAGGCTCAAAATCTCACGAGAAATCTACCAAAGTCTCATTAAGCTCATAAAATGACTCTATATACCAACATTAGTGCCAAGGACGCTAGGGGTTAACAAAGTTCTCAATCAAGACAAGGGTCAAAACAAGAAATATTCACAAAACCTTCGAAAGTTTCACATCAAAAAGGATTACACATCAAAAGCTACTCAAACTCATGAAAGCTATTTTGCCTAACAAACATATCATTGGAGTTTATCTCAAACTAATCCTCATCATCTCTATATGCAATCCTATATACAAACCTAAAAATCAATTAAATGCAACACACTAATGCAAACAAAAAGAAATTGAAAACTATATGCTCTAACATGTATGCAAACTAATAACCAAAATGAAAAACATGAAGCTACCCTACCCCCATGCTTAGATAAAGTATTATTATTCAAAGGAAAGAGAGTAGAAGAAGGCGGAACAAAAGAAAACAATCTCACCAGGTTAGGTGCAGAGTGCACCTAAGCTGTGCGGCCTTGTAATAACCAGGGCTCATGGAGCATTAGCCACTCCATCACGGTGTCAAGACTCAACTGATGAAAGCAGACATTGTTAAAGCACGTAGGAGCTTATCAAACTCCTGGGACCATAATTCAAAAAATGAAAGGTAAGAGGCAATAACCAAAATCGCTCCAATGACAGTACGCATCCTCTTAACCTTATTGATGGCCTTAGGAAAAACATAGGAAGGATTAAAAAATGTAGACCACATGATTTTCCTAGGTAGGTCCTCTAGGCATACACAATAAGAGTCAATATAGGGATTATACCCTCTTAAGTAACCTAAGGATAGATAATCATCAACACTCCCACCAAGCACTTTAAACTTATTATCCTCATAGCCCAAGTCAACATTAGAATCACAAATCTTAGGATTATCAATGGGTGCATCTAAAGAATACTCGGGGGAAATAGAGGGCTATGAACACATAGAGGAAATACGGGAATGATCAAGGGGATTGGGGAGAACAATATCATGAAAACCAAGGCTGGGAGACTCCTCATGCACAAGCACATCACATGACCCCTCCAAGAGAGTCTCATCTAGATCATGCACCTCATCTAAAATATCTTCTGACTTAAAACATACATCAAGAAAATCAAACCTAGCATCAACCCAAAAGGATCACCCTTCTCGAGCCCCGTGCACTGAGTTAAAGGAAAGGATGAATCATTTAAGGTCAGGACAACTTCAGTATTGTCTATAGGTGATGTAAAATAAGGTTGAGTATAGCATGCATAATAAGAACATAAATTAGTAGCATAGTCAGAAGAATTACACAAATCACACCAAAAAGGGGCATAATAAGATCTACAATAGAATGTGCAAGGATCAAAAATTGAATATCTACAAACACGACTAGCCTTCTCAAACTCAAATGAATCCCAATCAATCCACTTAAGCAAATACCAAGCTTCATCAACATTCTGACCATGAAAACCCCAATACTCTAAAAGAATACAGGTTTCACTATTCACACTTTCATCAACAATATCCAATATTTTCTATTTACCCACACAATAACTATATTGAGCAAGAAAAGCATTTAAACGCTTAAAATACCTCCAAAATAATTCATGCTCGAATTGGGGAAAATAAAAAATTACCATTGTTGTAATTTTTTTCTTTTATTTAATTTCAAAATTTTTCGGTTTTTTTCAAAGAAAAACAAAATGCTTAGTCAAACCTATCGCGAAAAACCCAATATCTGACGCTAGTCCCCAGCAACAATGTCAAAAACTTGATACGGCCGCAAGCGCACGGTGGCATTGTAGTAATCAAGGTCGATCCCACAGAAACTAGGTTAATCTATTGGGCTATATTCCCTCAAACTATGCTAAGCAAAATTCTAATTCAAGTGGTTTTGATTAACAACTGCAAATAAACCTGTCTAAATCAATAAGAGAAAACGTCTATGAATTTTTACAGCTATGGAAGATAATTGGATCAAAATGAATAAACAAGTGCTATTCTCTAATTGGTTAACTTCGATGAATTGCAACCTATACAAAAACTTAATCTATTCTTTCGAAATCAATCAAATTTGCCTAAACTAAGCAAACATCGTTCTCTCAAACTAATTTGACTTAATCCAAGTTTAATATATTCGATTACTTACTAGCCCTCCTAACATATAAATCTCTTTTTCGAGACGAAGTTATGCTAAGTCTATTCAAGCAGTCCAACAACCAAATGTCATCTTTCGAATGTTCACTCGATTGTTTCAAGTGTGCAAGTGAATTTTGGCCACAAATCCACTCACAACATAAATAATACTTGATAGAACGAAATCCAACCAATCCTGAAGATAAGCAGAATTGAATAAACTAAAACATGAACTAACAACAGTTCCACAAACTACTAAATCCCTAGACAAAATAAAACTACTCAAACATGATTAAATCAATCATCTAAAACAATAAATCTAAAGAGAAGAGAAGATAACAAAGAAGAAAAAAGAGACGCTCAGCCAAGATCGCGAACTGTCGTGCAAACCCGGCGTGAAATCCTTGCAAATCTTCCCTTCAACTCTATCTCTCTCTCTCTCTCTCTCTCTCTCTCTCTCTCTAATCTAAAATCCTAACCTACTTGAAAAGAGGAAAAGAATGGAATGGGATGGATGGGATGACGGGATGATTGCATTCTGCTGCAGAACGGGGCTATTTATAGGAGAGCTTGATTGATCTCAGCCACACGATGAGGGAAAATGAAGAGGCCAGCTATTATAGGACTGCCGCAGACCATGGCATCCACCACGGGCCGAACATGGTCTGGGCTGGTTCATCATTCTTCTGTTACGGGCATGGAAACTCGGGGCATTCGTGGAGAGTCAAAATACACTCATTTAGGGTTAGACCTGGCAAATGGGTCAATCGAATTGGGTACGAGTCGGGTCTTAGTTCAATTTGGGTCAATTTCGAGTCAATCATATTCGGGTTTGGTTCAGGTGAAGTTCGGGTTTGGGTCACTTTCAGATCAGTCATGTTCGCGTCGGGTTCGGGTTCGGGTTCGGTTCAGGTGGAGTTTGGGTCGGGTATGTTTCGAGTTGTGTACGGTAGCCCGGTTCAGATTGGGTATGAGTCGAGTCTAATTTGGGTCGTGTGGAATTCAGTTCAATGTTCGGATGAATGTCAGATCGGGTGTAAATCGGGTTAGGTATAAATTAATTCTGGTTAATTTCAGGTCAGTCTATGTTTTGAATGTGGTCATTTTTAATATTAAATTATATTTAAAAGATAAAATCCATTTTATTAGTCAAGCCCATTTATTTTATGTTCTTCTTTTAAGTCATACACTCATACGTTAACGTTTAATCGTTTATACGTCTATAATATATATATATATATGTGTGTGTGTGTGTGTGTGTGTGTGTGTTTTAAAGCTTAAGTAAAATTAAAAGGAACTTTTGTAATTGAAATTTTTAATGGGCTTAGTTATACGTATACATTTACTATGAATGTTAGTAAGTTACTAGTACTGAAGTGCAACCCATCCATGGCCATATATCTTATATTCTTGTGCAGTTATGCGACGATCAATGTATAATTATCTAAAGAATTGCGGGCTGTTAAGTGAAATTTCATTGTTTTAAGTATCTCAATTGAGGTCATGTTATGACAAAACTAGTGAACCAACTTAGCACCAATCATGATTCATAAGTCAACTGTCTCATTTGCAAGGCTCAACGCCAAAATATATATACCTTGAAGAATGACCAATAAAAGAAAGAAAACAATAAAAGTTTTATATTGGCCCCGGTGTTGGTTCATCACTTGATGTTTGTCAATTGTCATATTTGAGTTGGTTAATAGAAACAAGTTGATTCAAGTCAGTATTTTCAATAATCGATTCAATGTTCTTTTGATAGCTCCTTAAGTGATCATATATCAAAAGTGATATGTCTGTGTGAGATCTAATGTCTATATGTGTTAATTATCATTACATTTATGTAATTGTGAATGTTGATTATCAAAACTCGAGACTTAGAATTTAGTTGTCTAAAATTCAAATGAGTTACATTACTAGGAAGATCATATGCAACCATATATTCTTGAATATGATTACGTAGAATTAAAATTTAAACATATTATGAAGATAATTTAGGATTGTAGATCAGTAATGCACTAATACAGTATTTTTGACAGAATAACGGTAGCTACAGAATGATATTATAACTTTATAATCCTAATGTGCATTAAGTTATTAAGTGAATTAAATAGTAAAATAATATTGTTAGATCCTAATAAGTTTAATAATTTATCAATTATACTTGTTTGTTCTTAATTTATATTTTGACCAAATATTATATCTCTTATATTTTTATTACATATCTATCAAATTAAAAATTAAAAATTAAAAACTATTAATTATTTTATTTTTTCTTCTTAAATTGTCTTTGATTTCATTTGTAAAATTTCCCAATTAAGTCTTAAGTCATTTTTCTTTTTCCCTCCTAAACGCAACTAATTGATTTTAGTATTTTTATTACATATCTAACAAATTAAAAATTAAAAACTATCAAGTATTTTATTTTTTCCTCTTAAATTTTCTTTGATTTAATTTGTAAAATTTTTCTCTTAAGTTTTAAGTCATTTTTCTTTTTCCTGCCTAAACTCAAGTAATTGTGTTTTAAAATTTCAAATTCTTCCCCAAAGTCTAAAACTTAAAAAAAAAAAAAAAAGACTATTATTTTATAATTTTAACAAAACTAAACTAAAAGTCCAAAAGACCAAAACCCTCAACTCTCCACTCTCTGTCCACTCTCCAGACGCCAGACACCACTCAGACACTCTGCTCTCTCACCGCCGACTGCCCGACTCTGCTCGATGGCTGACCGGTCGACGCTCGACACCACCGGCCACCCCCTTTCGGAGTCTCATTCCTCTCCAACTCGCAAGACGCCCACAGGGGCCACAGCCACCCCTCTCAGTCGACCCTGAGTTGTTGCTGAGTCGCCATCACTTACGCCGACCATCCAGATCCAGCCGCCCGCTCGAGCCCAGCCACCGACCACTCAGATCTAGCCGCCCACTCGAGCCCACAGCCTCACCGGTCCTCACGCCGGCCGCCACCGCTCATCGGTATTCTGCCTTCTACTCTTCTTTGCCCCGTTGCGTTTTTGGATGAATTTTCAATTTTCTGGATTTCAATCTTTCTTCCCCAGTTGTTATTTATACATTTCCAAACAAGGTTCGTAGAAGCTTCAGCTTCATGCCTGTGTTCATCGTGACTATGTATTGTCTTTCATTTTCCACATTTTCCAGCAATTTTAACTTCCAAATTGAAGCAGAAAATCATATTTACCAGAATCATCTTGGACTGGAGACAAGGGATAATATTTATCCCTTACTATATCAAATACCCAAATGTGAAGTATTTCACTTCATGCTGATCTTTTGGGATCTGACAGCTTTTACTTCTGAATTGCCTGTTGCTTAGTGCATTAGATGATGTGTGTAGTGAGCCAAAGTTTCATGGCAACAACAACCTAGTGTCGATCCTATCTCTGAAACTTGTCGGATTACATTTTAGGGTTGTATATGTTTGATTCCCTCCCAAATTTCATAATAGGTTTGGATCTCATTATCTGAGAGGCAATTAAAAACTGATTGTATGACACTCATATTTTGAAGTGATTGCACTATGTCCTATCAGCATGCGTAAACCAAACTACATCAGTATTCTTACGTCTTGGTATATTTTTGCTTTAACTTCACCTTTTAATTGACTGCCTATTGTTACACAACTAAAGGAGCACATGACTGTTTTACAAAACATTTAACTTTGATATGCTATGATAATTCGCCAAATCTAAGTCAATAGATGTTGCAGCTACGTCCCATTCTCTTGGACCCTAGGTCAAAAATCATATTCTGTTACTGCTGTTGTGCCCCTTAATTATAGAGATGCTTCGGTTATATTCAGGTCGGGTATATTCGGGTTATATTCGGGTTGGGTATATTCGGGTTCGGGTTTAATTAGGGTAAAATTGAGTCGGGTAGGAATCGAATCGGTTTTAAAACGGGTACGGTTCGGGTTGTCCATTTTCGGGTTATTTCGGTTCAGGTCACTTCGGTTCGAGTTTGAATTGGATCGGGTCATTTCGGGTGTGGGTCATTTCGGGTCATGCTACAATTCGGGTTTTGTTCGCTTATGGATTGGTTTACTTCGGGTGTTCGAGTCCAAATCAGTTCATCCCATTTCGGGTCGGTTCGGGTATGGATTCGGGTCGTTCAGTTCGGGTTTCGGGTCAGTTTTGCCAGGTCTATTTAGGGTCAAATGCTGGGTAGAAAGGCCTAAAATTCTGTAAAATACATCAAACAGCTATATCCAAGTATAAATCGAGAATAAGAGCATAAATAATAACTTAAAGCACAATATTCTCCTAGAAACGACACAAAATAGCCCTAAAATGATATACATATTGAACACTTATCAATATTCTAATAAATAGCAGGTTGGGGATAGAAACTAAAAAAAAAAAAAAGATTGGGTATTTATCAATGAATATTAGGTTGTTCGGTTATCTGGGATTAAGTATTTAGTGAACCCTGGTAGCCTTTTGTCCTTGGCAATCATTGCCCATGATCTCCATGAACTTAAACCTCTTTTCCATTTTCGTAATATGTGTTGCCAACATCAGCAGTATTTGCAACTTCTCTAATTGGAATTGTCAAGGTGTTGGGACTACAATGTAATATATATAGTCCTAAAGAAATTGACGAATATAAAGTGCAGGTAAGAGAAGCTTCATAGGAATGAATTCTGTAATCTAGGGACGAGGATTGAAGAGGCTAGAATCAAGGTGCTAGAACTACAAGAGACTACTACAAATATTTATGATGATGAAAGGAGCGTTATCGATACTTCGCTTCTATTGAAAAAAGTTGTAAAGAAACATTATTTATGAAGAAGGTTAAATGGCTCTTTTTATATATATAACAATGAGATAGAGACGGTGTAAACCTAGATAATCAAATATGAGAATAGATAACTTATAGTCCCAGAGATATTGAAACACTTCTTATGGGTCATTTTAGGAACTTGTTAGCTGCTTCTAAAAGGCCTTGTAGTGCATAATGGATTGTACCGATTGTTCGTCAAATAGGGAACTTTGGGACATCTCAACAGGCTCATGAGATGGGTATTTCCTTTCTAAATTACTAATGTAAAAAAGGCAGAATGGTCTGTTGATAGTGCAAAAAGCCCGGACCTAAATGGTTATGATAGCAAATTCTTTTAAGGATGCCTGGACTGTAGTTGGGAATGAAGTTGGTAAAGCCATATTGGATCTTGTAAAAAGCAATCATCAATTCTATTAATCTATGTTTCCCCGTTCCTAATAGCTCATGAATCTATATTTCCCTGTTTCTAGACTGAAGTGAGTATTGTTAATAATATTAGAGCCTTGGTTGAAAATGTCAGAAAGTGCTGTGCTTTCTATACTGAAGTGAGTATTATTCTGCAAACTGCATTATAAGAATAGGGTTCAGGCTTCCAGGCTTCTCGCCAAAAAGTTTGGAAAATGTATTGTGTTCCATTTGCATTTACATTTGCATCCCAGTGCTGAGATTTGAAATCTTTTGGATAGCCCTGTAAAATGTGATATCTATGATGGTATGTTAAATGTTAGTTGCCTATGTTAGCCTATGGCGTTTACTGTGTAGTTGTTCTCTTGAATGTTGGTCAGAGAACTTCAGGTTCAGCATTCAGCCCCTGCATAATACTAACAACTATAGCAAACTTTTATTGGACTCGGTTCTGAATTTCTCTTGGTCACTGTTCTTTTGGCTGTTATCTTAGAATGAATCTAATTCTAGTGAGCCAGGTAGGCATGGTTATGTGTACGTGTGTGCAGGCCTGTTCTTTTCTGTAGTGTTAATGAATATTAACAAATATTATTTTCTCCTTTTCTAATCTAGTGTAGGTAAAAAGTATAAAAAGTGGCAGGTAGTATAGAATTACATGACATGGCACATTCGCATGGGTGGAAGTCAAATAAAACAATGGCATATTAAACACAATAGTTGCCCCCTGTATTTATCCCAATTTGTGTGTGTATGATCTTGCAACTCCAGAGATTGCTCAGAAATACGTATGTATGATCTTGTTTTGTAACTTTTTTTTTGGGCAATTGCAAAGATTAATGCTACCAAGCTATATACTTTAGGATGAAATCCGAGATACGATGGAAAAGGAGCCCTCTCTTTCACATATGGAGGTAGACTAAGACTTTATAAATTTACATAAATGAATCTCAATAACATACTATCCGATGTCTTTATCTAATGCATTGCATTTCCTTTTCCATGTGTAGGTTGCTCAAAAGGTTTTCAAATCAAAATCTCGAGATTCAGTGGTTGGCTATGGAGGAGGAGTAAAGGCAAAAGATATAAGAGGACCATCACGTACTAGAGTTGAGCTTGATGTGGAACCCAATGCTACTAGGAAAAAAAAATGAAGTTCTTGTTGATCGTATAACCATAGGCGAAACAGAAAATGAAAATCTTTGGAATCGTGTGGAGTCTGTTGAAGCCAAAATGGGAAAGTTCAAGGATTGGGTTTCCAAGCAGTTAAACATTACTATTCCACCTTGCGCTAATATCGAAAATGGGAATGCAGGTTAGAAACCTTATGCTGCTACTACCCTTCAAAATGATGCCCTTCAAAATGACGGCATGGTTTGAGCTTTGTGATTGATGACAGGACAAATGCTGCTACTGCCCTTATGCTGCATATTTCTGCAAACGTAATTTAGTCTGCCCATATGTTGTGTGTGTTTAGTCTTTTTCCCTATTATGACTGCCCTGATGACAGGACAAATGCTGCTTCAAAATGCTGCATAGTTCTTCAAATAGGACAAATGCATATTTCTTTTATGACCAACCACTTCTAAGGAGTGCCAATCAAGGTTGCTGGATCCGATGGGCATATGTACCCAATAAGGATAATATAACTGTGAAACACTGGGAGTCCTTAAAGAAGATTACGAACATTTGGTTTCCTCTTCATCCTCATTTTTACCTGCACAAATCAAAGCATATCCATTCATGTCTGACTCAAGCTAGTTGTGTCTATTGCATTTTAGAGTTCTTTATTTCCTTCTTTATTAATGAATTATATTGTTTGATATACTCCGACCGAGTGGGTCATAGAGTTATGTACTTCGACGTGTAGCCGTTGAGCTTATTTTAAGTTCTTTATGCTTCTATTCATTGCAAGGATTTAATGTAAGGCTTTAAGCTTGGAAAATTGTCAGTTTTTGGGGAAAATTCTGTCTGTTTTGTCCCAGAATTTAAGTAGGAATTAAGAAATCGTGAATGCTCCTAAGTCCTAACCCTAGGGGTGCGGGGTGTCACGTGGAGATCTAGTTCCCAAAAAGTGTATTACTTAGATCGGTTCTGGGTCTTAGAAAACCATAATTGTCCTTGGCTATTTAGATATGCTTATCTGTAGGGCATAACAAGAAGGAAATTTGCCTTTGCCTTTGAGAGCTTTAAATTTTCACACATAAACCTCTTTACTTTGTATCCGCAATAGTTCTTTTATAATTTGAACATACCTGATGTGGGAAGTGATACACTTTTTGTAAGTTGAACTCAACTAATGTGTGAAGTCTAACATATGATAGTTCTGCTAGACCACTTTAGGTATTGGACACCCCAAAAATGTTTTAGCTATACTTTTAGATGAGCTATTTTAAGCTCTGTTGTATGAAGCAGTCTCGTACATAGCCTCTAGTTAAATTATTTGACTTCTCAGTCTTTAGTGGATGATGATTTTGGATCACATTGAGGTCAGGAATTGATCCATTTTATTGTTGCAGCTAAAACTTCAACAACTAAGGGAAACCTTGAATTCAACAAAGCCCCATTACATTAGATGGGTAACCCAAATAATGTCCTTAAGCCACCTATTTTTGAGAATCTCAACCTCATTTAACCAAGCACATATTCCCTTTTATGCTTGATGTTACCATTTGTGCTAGAGCTGATAGTGGGTTTTATAATCTATATTATACTCCTCTTATCCATGGTGCTTCCTCGTTTTGTATAGAAAATACATACATATTTAGTGCCATGGCTACATGTTTGTGTGCTTCCTTGTTTTCATGTCTATGCATTTGGTGTACGTACCTTTTGTAATCTCTCTCTTTATGAATAAAGATCTAATACTTTTCTTTTTTTTTTTTAACAGATACATGAAGATGCGGGATCCTCATTCCAAGTTCTAGTGCTGTTCCACTATTTGGCTACAAGATGTGAGATCATTAGTTTTCCCCTTTGTTTTTAGCCAAATTTTCATGTATTTAGACATCAAATTTAAGAACAAACATAACTCATCTAGTTTCTTGAATTTTTTCTAGAGTTAAGACAGGTATCATATGTATAGTTTTCCGTTGTAGTAAATATTTAGAGACTAATTGTGTTTCATTCAATAGATATATAAAATTGGTATTTCTAGTATTTTTTTTAGCTATTTAATCCATTTTACCATTGTAATGATTATACAGTTAAAACTAGCTCCTTAGAATTTTTAACGACATAAATAATTGGTCGTTATCATCAGGTGCTTGCGATTTTCAACGACAAAGTATTTTATCGTTAGTCTTTATTGAAACAATAATGATTAAGCAAAGTTGTCGTTATTGATGACATCATAAATTTTTTTTTTCTAATTTCGAAAATAAACGATGAATAATTATTATTTTTTTCGTTGTTAATTAATTAACTAATAACGACAATATCTCTTTTCGTTGTCACTAGAATAACGACGAAAATTTTCAAGTCGTCGTTAAAATTATTAACGACAGGATCAATAATGGCGGACGACGACCAACATTTTTTTTGCTGTTAAAGTCTTTAAGGACGGAAAATTATGCTTTTAACGACCAATATTTTCGTCGTTAGAAGCCTCTTTTCTAGCAGTATACGCATGTCCTATCATTTGTACCATTTTGTAAATTTACTGCAACATAGTTGAAGTCGATTACCCATGTCGCTATTCTTTACCTTTTCCACCCCCAAAAAGATGCATTCACTAAGGCCCTGTTCTCTTCATTGGTAAATTAAATTTACCGACCTTAACCAACTTCGACCCACTTCAACTCACTTCACGAACTCCAATAAAAAATACCAACTTCAACCAACTTCAACCCACTTCAACCCAGTGTTCACTATTTTAACCAACTTCTACCAATCATATCAAAAAAAAAATTCAACCCATTTTCAACTAACTTCAACCCACTTCAATAAAAAATATCTACTCCAACCTACTTCTACCAATCTCAATCAACTTCACTCATTTACCAACCCATATTTCCTAACGAAAAAAACAGGCCTAACATGAATCTTGTAAATAACTATTCACCCGAAATTCATCAAAAATTAGGTGACGTATTGCCCTTAGAGAGCCCAAAATTCACCCACCAATAAACCGAGTATCTATGATCTCAATTGAAACAAAGGAAGAAGAGGTTGTACAGAGAAACTGACATTCAAAATCAATTTGTGCAAATTTGGAAGTGTTGCTTAATCCAAAAATCTAAGGAGGGAGGAGGGGCACGGATGATGTGCAATGGTTGAGTGACACGATGCGAAAAGCCGAATGAAAAATTTAATGTCGAGATCGTAAAGCAATGATTTTCTTTCACGTTTTCCTCACGTTTTGGAAGGGGAAGTTAACTCCTTTAATTTAATCGTTTTTCCACCATATTTTACCCGCAGTTTTTTCCCACACGATTTTCTCCAACCAAACACCAAAGGAAATTAATTTCCTAATTTCTTTTCTTCCCTACTACTTCCCTCTTCAGACGGAACACGGAAAAAAAAAATTAATTTCCTATTTTTTATCCCTTTCCCTACCATGTTTCTAAGTCGAGATAGGTGCTTAAAAGTGAGACAAAAAGTAGAGTTGAAAAGGCCTGATCCAACACAATAATACGACAAGAAACCAACCCAAAGTTACCGAGAGAAATACGAACCTAACGCGAACCAAAGCGATTTCGATCTAAAGTCGACACAAATTCGCCGTTTAATGTGAAAACTTATTATTTTTCAATTTTGAGCAAATTTAAGTTATTTTCAAGTCCAACACAAAATTGATCCGTTTATTAAGTAGCTTGACTCAACCCGACTTGCCATCGTCAATAAAAATGCACGCACGTTTGTCGGCCGTAGAAGCGTGCGGCAGTCTTCCACTGCCCCTTCTTACCCTTGGAATGGCGTCTCTTGTCCAAGCCCGGCGCCTGTTTTGTCTTTTTTTGGGGTTTTTGGGGGAGGAGGTTTTCAAATCTACCCAATTTAAATCTTTAAGTGCTGAATTACAAATGTGCGCTCTGGTGGACACAGATCTCCAGCGTAAGAAACGATGGCCGCCAGCTACTTTCTCTAAAAGAACCACATTCACTTTAAGGCTTGTTCTTTTAGTGGATAAATTAGGATGGTAAAAGCATAAAATGAGTTGAAATATGTTGAGCTGAATTAAAATAGATTGAAGTAGGTTAAAATTTTTATGTGACAAATTAAACTTGGTTAAAATAGTGAAAGCAAATTGAAATAGGTTGAAATAGATTGAAGTGAATTAAGATTGGTATTTTAAAATTTATCCACGAAAAGAACACACCTTAGTCTCTGCAATATTCCAGAGCTGCAAAAAATATTAACAAGAATGGAATATGCCATAATGATATTGGACGTTTGGAATTAAAGGATTACAGAGGGATCAAAATCTTATCAAAGTTCAGTCGACATTAAAAAACTATGTTACCAACATGTATTTAAGCTAACAAATATACTGCAATTGCCAAACTCGCCAACGGTGCAACTTTATCAACATCATAGAGGGCATACTCGACCAGCGCATACGCTGCTTCTGTTAGCGTATATTTTGCCTTGTCAAGTGGCTCAACGAGCTACACAAAATTTGGTGCACGCATCTGAATAGGTGGGCTTGTGCACAGGCCCTTGATTCAATAGGTCGGAGCTCATGCTGCAGTTGCTTTATCCAAACTTGCCATATATGTCATGTACACGGTCCATAAATAGGAAAAGGAATTGCTGACTAGAGGCTGCAGAAAAAGCAAAATTGCACAAGAAACAAGTTAAACCCATCCAATGACAAGAAAAGGATAGCGCATAGAGTAATAGTGCTAATTGGACAGCATACATATGCAAGCATCAAGAACACCCAAAACATTTAGCATGATTATGGTTGAGATGACATATTGATAACAAATAAATGACATAATAGACATGGCAACATTGCATATTCAACCTCCTAGCCGAAAGACGCCAAGCTAGATTGCTCGACCCAATCTAGGACCCAAAAAAAAAAAGGCAACATGAATTGACATTAATTACTCAAAAACTGACATAGCAACTAATTTGAAAAAATTACATTAACCATCCATCGAGATTTGGTATAATCATTTTAGCGACCCACTATTTTGGATAAATATTTTGGGACTATTGAGGTTTGGGTAATGCGCCAAAACTTGCTTTTCCGGGCTAAAAAGTAATCCCGCCCATGAAATGACTCTTACGTCTTCATTTTTCCGGTTAATTATGCGGCGGCGGCGGCGGCGGCAGCAGCAGCAACCACAATGGTAATAATAATACCCATGCACAAACACACCCACACACACTCTTACATTACACACACACACACACACATGTATGTATATATAAATCCATACATATATATAGATACACACACATACACATATATACAAAAACACATAAATACACATGTATATATATATACACACACACAAACACACGTGTGTACACGCGCATGTGCATACATATGTATACGGATGGATCCATGTATATAAATACACATACACATAATATGTATATGTGCACGTATAAATACATATATGTGTTTGTGTGTGCATATATATAGATACAGACATATAGATATCCATCATTAAGATTAAATTTCAGCACCAACAAGAAATCAAGTGACATAGATGCATTTTTTTGAGATCATATTAGACGTTAAACATGAATAGTAACACCGAGAATAAGATTCACCTGCAAGTAAACGGGAACAAATTTAAATGTGATGAAATCACATGGCGGCCAGTACATGACACCATTTAGCATTGTTGGCAGCAAGTCCCGCTTCAATCTTGCCATAATTTCGTAGGCATCCTCACCTGCATAAATATGAAGCATAGACGAACGCATAATGAATGAATAAATTAAAATCCACATAAACATAATCAGAAACAACAGCACATTAAAAACCAAGCACAAAGCAAAACCAGTATTCAATAGTAGCAAAAAAGGATGACATGAAATAGAGAGAACTGTTTCTGGTTGAGCAGAAATAGTCGTTATAACTTGGCACTCAAAAAATGTTCTTCACCAAGTTTTCCTCTGTATTAAACAGTTGTCACCCAACAATCATTTGGGTAATGGCGAACCAAAACCTATTACGTAATGGCTGTTACAGAACATGACTGCCTCAATTTGGATCAACATTACTAGGTGACAGATGCGCAGAAGAGTGGGAACAGGTCAACAGAAATAGCAATTACTCTCGTCACCACTCTCGTCATCATAATAATGACGACAAAACAACAATAACACAATAACAATATGAACCACCATCATAGGAGCAGCTTGCTAAACCTAAACAAGGAAGGTTGTTTTGAATTTCAGCAAAGCATGGGGCACTTCATTCGTGAGTCCCTTCTAATCCCATGGCTTCCCCTAAGTTGCTTAGGAGTTGGGACTCTTCATTTTACCTAGCATATCTATGCGATGAACAACAGTGTGGCGCAAGTACGACACTTTGGCAATTCAAATTAGGAAAAAGTTACCAAATTTCTTCAAAATATTTGAGTACTAATACAAAAAAAGTACATCTAGTTAAGACACTAGAAAATAACACAAACAATAGATGTGAACAATGTGGATGAATTTGGAGTCGATTGAAATTTGAATGGAAAAAATGAGGAATATGAGCTAATGATGGCTGCATATCAAGCCTTCTCAGCATGGGAAAAGAATCTTTCCTTCCAAATTTTTTTCCCCATTCCCTCAAATTTTCCTAGAGTAAGAAATCAATGGAGAGAAAGAGCGCTGAAAGGAGAGTAGGCTGTACGTAGTAAGCATACACAAAGGAGAGGATCTGCACATGACCTACAAAGAGAAGAACACTAAAAACAACGAGCAAGGTACACAATGAGCCTCTCCTTGGCGCCCAATATGCGGGTCCTAGAGAGTCCAAAATTATTATCAGAGCCATACCCACTGGTAAGATCTACATGGGTCAAGTTGAGCTTATCTACTTCAGACTCTGCACATAGCATTAAATGAAGCACAAACTAAATTAACTTGCTCCCTCAATTGATTAATGATAAAAAGCATGCGTGTCTCCAAAACATGGCGTACCCATATTTTGGAAGTCCTAAACTTTTCAGATTAGTGATTATTTGGTGAGTCAATGCCTTACCAAACGCTTCAAAAAATACGTCACTAACCTTCTCTTTTTGTGGCACATTGTCATCAGCATTCTCTGGCATGATGTGAATCTCTTTTAACAGGTACCCAGATGCTGCTCTCTAACATCAGAAACTGATGTTTTCTTAGGCCTTTCCTTGCAGATCCTATCATTCATACTGTGCATTTGTTGACTTCCTTAAGTTGCTGCTGCCATCAGCAGTTACCATAAATTTTTCCATATTACTATTTAAGCACATTACTGCATTCTATATACTATTCGTGACTTTGCTGCTGCAACATCCGCTATTACTTACTACTTTGCACTTATTTAATGCTTTTTACATTTTTGACTTAACACGAAACATAACTGAATGCATGTGTTCCCAATAGCAATAGTAAATAATCAAGATATACAAATATGGGTAGAGATTTAAAAAAATCTGTACCTTGCAGAGCAGCATTCAGCGAGAAGAAAAGAACAGTCATGCATGGGCCAAAAACTGTTTGGCCCAAAGCCATTTTCTTCACTGTGGTCAGCATATCCCGTCCTGGAAGAATCCTTGATACGAGATTGAACCAGTAATGCAGTGATGGGCCTAAAATCACCATCCCATATCCAGCCATACGCAATGTCCTCACAAGGTCATATGGCTCAGTAGATGGCAATGCCATTGCCTGCAAAAATCAAGTTCCATGGCAATCATTACTAGTGCAAACATGTAAGAAAGCCGAACAGGAAATTAGGACAGTATCTATGAGATAAATATAGAAGTAGTGTCCTATTGACGCAGAATTTATGAATTAGATGCACAAAGCAAAGGAGTTCAACTTGTGCACCTTTCCCCTAAAATTGGCAGAAGAGTTTCTTTATTTTTAAAAAAAAAAAAATTGGAAAAAAAAAGAAAAAAAAGCTGCAGTAGACAACCCAGACAAAAGCGCAAAATCATTCTGGCAAATGCAAGTAGAGAGGACATCAAATCATACAGAGTTGAAATGAATTGTCCTTGTTCTTTCATCAAAAGCCTGCTACGTCCTAACTTTATCATTCATCCATGATAAAAATTTGCTGACAAATGAATGCATTACACATAAGAAAAATTAATGCTTATTTGACAAGGATGCACATCTCTAGAAGACTGACGGCAAACAGGCTTGCAGTAATCCATAGCTCAGATGGTATCATTAACTCAGCATTGCTTTTGGCGCAATACTAGAACAATCTGTAGGTTCATACACAAATGTATGATACACCTCAAGTATAGAACTTCAATCCTTCTTGGATAAAATAAAGTTCAAATCCCTCACCCAAAAGGCTCAAATTGCAGTTTATGTTCTTATGTCAATTACAAGTCCATCCAAACACATATATAACACGGAAAGTTAGAAAACCATGGCTAGCTGGTTACATAAATGTGCTGAAAGCTAGATAGAATGTACAGCACTACCGAATGACGAGGTAACTGAAAGTAACAGAAAGTCACAATGTCCCCCCCCCCCCCAAAAAAAAAACAACAAAGCTCAATACTCTACATTTTTATTGTCTACATGGGCAAAACTTAAACCCAATGTCCACTAAATTCAACAATAGGACAGCAGGCGAACCTAATTGCGAGCAGATCCTTACACCTTAGAGGCTTAGACTCTACTCTCTAATGTGCTATGCCACCCCCTCCCCCCTGGCCGGGGGGTTCAGACATAAGATTGGAAAAATTCTGCCTTGTTGCACAAGTGAAATGCTCAGCTTATACCCTGTTATAAAATGGGACTTTTTGCTTCCCATATGATCATTTAAAGAAATTTGTTCCTGGTACACATATAACTGTGTGCTAACCACCAAGCAAAATGCTCTGATGATTATCTAGATTCAAAGTGAATTTAAGAGGAATTTCTATAATCCTTTTCAATAAAAAAATTGTAATATTTGGAGAATGCAGTTTTAAAATCATAGTCTAAAATATCTTAGAATGACATTTGAAAAATATTAGGATCTTTGATCTTTTAGCTTCAAGCCATCTTTACAACCATTCTAGAGGATTCACACAATGAATTAAATTCAGAAAAGATCAAGTTACTTTAAAAGCATGCGCCATGTATATGCCATTCTCTCTTCCCTTCGCCGCCCTTTACAAACTCTAACCATTACCCTACTTCTTTCCATCCCTGGGCCCTAACCTAAGAATCTTGTTGAATTTTATATTCTTTACATTAGCCTTCAAACCTCAGACATACACACCGAGAAAGATAGAAAGTCACACCCTAATCTACCTTTTCAAAAAAATCAAAGGTTCAGGCATCACAATTTTATAAAATCAAAGGTTGTGCAGAAGATCACAACACTACAAAGACCTCTATCCAAACACGCACTAAAGAATTTTAATAGAAGAACTCGGGGAAATTTTTTTAGGTTAATCTAGATCTCTGTATGCACGCACTCTCGTATAGATCACAACTGTATAAACATCTCTATCCAAAACCACAGTAAAGAATTTTCATACAAATCCCAGTACGAAAGTTCATCTAAAGTAGTGTTTGGTTGGGGGAGAAATGATTTTCCTGGAAAATGATTTTCCAATTTTCCATTGTTTAGCACAATAAAGGTTGGAAAATTATTTTACAAGGAAAATGATTTTCCCTCCAATTGAGGAAAATGATTTCCTTTTTGAGAAAATGGAAAGTTGATTTTTCTTATTCAACTCTTTGATAATATAGTCAACTGAATTTAGGTGAAAAATTCGATTTTAACAGTTTGGATCAAAACTTGACTATCTGATGAAAAATATTAAAATAAACTCAAATCTAAATTTTTACCTCAAATTTCTTTCATTTGATTGACATTTATCTCCACTACAACAACTTAATCGACATTTTTTGCCAATAAAATAATTCAGTCGACTCATTTGGATCGAAACTTGATCATAAAATAGAAAATATTAAAACAGGCTCAAATTCAGATTTTGAGATTGATAATCTTTCATTTACTCAATATTTTTTTCCACAACAACAACTCCATTGATATTTGTCGCCTCTTAAACAGTGCATTTCACCACTAGAAGAATTTCAATAGTCTTGATTGAAACTTGATCATTGAATAAGAAAGAGTAAAATAGGCTAAAATCCAAATTTTGAGCACGATATTCTTTCATTTAATCAATATTTTTCTCCGCCACGACAATTCAATAGATATTTTTCGCTATTTAAATAATTCAATTGATGTTTTTCGTAACTAAAATAATTTCAACAGTCTAGATGGAAACTTCAATTATTCAAGAGGAAGTATTGAAAAAAACTCAAATGTGAATTTTAAGCTCGAAATTCCTTCATTTGGTCAACATTTATATCAACAAGCATCATTCTATTTAAACAATTCAGTTGACATTTTTGTCTTTTTCATGTAAAATAATTTGTCTTTTACCAAACAATAGGAAATATAATGTGAAAATCAATTTTTCTTAGAAAAATATTTTCCACAGAAAATGATTTTTCAGGAAAATAATTTTCCTTCCAATCAAATACTACCTAAGCTATTCCATGTTTTCAGTTTTCTCCTCCTTTTTTCAGAAAAGGGGATCTATCTTTCTTATTTGTTGTGAAATAGAATGCAAATGTAAATGGACGACCTCTCCCAAAGGTAAGGTTGCATGCAAACCTCTCCCTACCCCCAGCCGGCAGGGGGAAAAAAGAGCACTGCTACACAGGAGACCAGTGTGTAGGAGGGATTTTTTTGTCACCTTTAACGGTTGTGGTTTTAAAAATCATGTGTGTATTGATTGTAAAAAAACTATTAGACCATCAACAGGGAGCTTTTAGCTCAAAAGATCACTAATAGACTCATATAAGTTGTGCAAATCAGTGGACTTTCTGAGCAATTGCCTACAAAAGCATATATGCAAGGTACCGGAACAAGACAATTCAATCGGACGACGATTACTTATGTGGAAAAAGGAACCCAAAGTCTTCAGAATACCCCCGGCCAACTCCGCTGGTAGGCTAGGAGCCGGTTTGGGAAATAACAGAGCCCATGCCAACATTCCTTCTTCCCGTCCCCTTCCTACTCCTCCCATTCCAACTCCTCATCCATCATGGAGAAAGGTTGCATATATCTGAGTCCTACCCAACTCCATGCTAAACAAGGCTAGGAGAGGAGCTTTCAAAGTGAAGTTTAAATAAAATTATATTTTCTAAAATTGCGATTTCAAAAATCATCTTTGGAGCCATTCTTCGAGTAACGTTTGAAAACAATGTAAGATCTTTTAGTTGAGATGAACATCACCACACCAAAATATCTGCATAAAAAAGCAAATTTCAACAGTAACACTACTTGCTAATTATTTGCCCAGATATTATAAGCAAGGCACATACCCATCTCTCTTCCTCCCCCCCCCCCCAACCCAAAAAAAAAAAAAAACCCCTAATTCCTGCGCCAACCCTCCAATTATCCAAACAAGGGTTTCCAAGAATCGTTACTCAAGCACCACAATCTCGTAAGAGCATGATCCTCAAAGCATCATACTCTAAACAGATCGCTATGCAAGCATACTCTAAATCAATTATTACTCAACGCATATGGACAAATGTCTAATTAGGGAACCTAAATTTCTGGTTTATTGTGTTCATACGAAAGAAGTACATGACAGTATCCATCTGAGCCCTCCGTTACCAAGCGCCAGGCAGAAGCCCGAGCGTCAGGAGTAATGCCAAACAACGCGAATACCTGCGAACATAGTGACAAGAATCCATAGATATGATCTCCCCATGCCCAGAAAGCCTCACAAGCATAATCCAAAATCACAAAGGGCAAAAAGTAGAAGGCTTGAAGGGTACATGAAATTCACCCACCTGAGAGGTCAAGTCAGCTGCAATGTAAATGAGGGAGCAAGTGATGCTCTTTGTAACAATAGGGCGAGATTTCACCATCCCCAAATACCAACCCACAAAACCAAATGCCGGAAACGATGATGAAGACGAAGACGAAGACGAAGACGACGATCCAAACACAAACGGAGGGGCCGGCATATCAACCGCTTTTCCATCCCTTCTGAAAAAACCTGACCACCTTGAGTAAGGCCCATTTTGCTGCCAATAATGGCTGTTTTTGCTGTAAATTAAACGATTTGGAGCAGAAGAGCTCAAAAAATTCCGGCAGATGTCCAGGTTCTGCCTCCGAAGGAAGGCACTCGCCATTGTTTCCTATTCAATGCGTGACAATGGAAGAGAGCAAGGGGAGGCGTTCGGTCGGCAAACAAGAACGAAGGAGGGTTTTAATTGGAGGCAGAGAATAGGTTTTGGGAGGGTTGCATCTTGAAAGTTGGTTTATTTGAATGGGATATATTGTTCCAAGAGGACGATGGCAACCACGTGTCCTTTCTGAATACGTGTCTGCTTTTCCCACCCTTTTTCTGTTTGTTTTTTCTTTTTCCTGTTTGTAGGAGTTTATTTGTCAATTACGAAAAACGTTAGTAATTCTATTTTACATAAGCCCTGTTTAATTTTGTATTTTTTAAAATTTAGTTAAGAATTTATGTCTTTTTACAGTTTTTTATATTTCTTTACAACTTTTTACATCTTCTTATATTTCCTTATATCTTCTTACATTTTCTTACATTTCATAGATTTTCTGTAACATTCATTTATTTTAGTTACAGAAATATATATTTTTTATGATACTGCTAATATACAAAATTTATAAATATCTTATGAATACAACATTTACATAAACATAAAAACATAATATAACGACGCAAATTATATTTGAGTTTCGACATGAAATATATATTATTATAGATGACCATACATTTATTTATATTTAAAATTATTTACTTAAAATAGGAATTTATTTGAAGAGTTGTATTCAATTTTGTCAAAAAAGTTTGTTTATTTCTTTTTGGTTATACTTTACTAATTCGATCAAACTAATGCTCATATAAAAATCTTGGACGAAATTTTATTCACCAAATTTATGGAGATTAATATATTTTATTGTTGTGTAATTAACTTAATTAATTGTTTATTTTTAATAAATATATTATTTTAATATTATTATTTTTCATCCAAAACATTCATTGTAAAAAAATTATACTATATAACTCTTCAATAATTTAACAACTCCTTACATCCATCTTTATAACTCCTTACATATCCTTGCACCTCCTTACAGCTTCTTAGAGCTCCTTACAACTTTTTACAACTTTTTATATCCCCTTACATCTATCTATCTATCTAAAATGTGAAATAGAACAAACCAATAGTAATTTTGTTTTACAAGCAAGTGTTGTTTTAAGAGTCTTTTGAAAAATCAAACGACTGAGGTGGATTGCTGCTCTTCCCAGACTGCCCTTGTCTAGCCTTATTTAACTTTCTCTCCCACCCCAGATAATAGGCTCACTCTTATGTTTATTTTATCTCCCTGTGTCTACCCTCACCTCTGAGAAGATGGGCCATTCACCGGCTGACACCAACCAACGGCAGTTAGAGGGGTAGAGGGAGCTGCGGTGCCGCCTAGAGGAGGATGAAATAGGGGGTCTCACCTCTTGCCCTGTCACAGTCGAGAAAGGGAAAGGACAGGAGAAGGTACTCAGGTTGGCTATAGGGTTGTTGCAGCGGCGGTGGGTGGTTGATTTGATTGTCGTATGGCCAGAGGAAGCAATAGTAGCAACGGATAAACAAGGAATTGGCCTGTTCCTCCTTCGTTCAGCTGAGATGAGAACGAAGAGGGGCAATGTGAGTTGATTGCTAATGGCTAGCGGTTGTATTTGTGACGGCGATCGTACATTTTTAGACATCCGGAGTAGTGTGACGACAAGGAGTTGGTGTTTTTGGTGTTTTTGGCTGCTTAGGCCCCGTTCTATTTCGCGATTTTGAGTATTTAGCTAAGTGCTTGTATCTCCTTACAGCTTCTTACATCTTCTTACAATTTGTTACATCTTGTTATATCTCTTACATTTTGTTACATCTTTTTATATCTTCTTACATCCCATATAAATTTTTTATAACATTCATTTATTTTAATTACAGAAATATGTATATTTTTTAATTATGCCACAAATATACAAAATTTGTAAATATCTTATGCACATAACATTTACATAAGTATAAAAACGTAATATAATGATATAAATTATATTTGAGTTTTGACATGAAGAATATATGTTATTATAGATGAAATTAGTGACCATACTTTTAAAATTATAATAATACAAAGCGTTTGTTCATGTTTAACTTTGAAGCATATATGAAAATTGTTAAACTGAATGCAACGAAAGCACTACAGCTATTTCATCCCTAAATTTATCCATGACAATTTTGTTGCCATCATTATACAATTGAACATTTTCAATTTTTGGTTGTTTAATATGACAATACAATTTTCGTATTTTAAGCCTTGCTGAATAATATTTTAAGGGTTCATTTATAAAATTTCTTGGTAACAATATTGACCATACATTTATATTTAAAAAATTGCTTACTTAAAATAGGATTTTATTTTAAGAGTTGTGCTTTATTTTATCAAACAAATTTGTTTTTTGGTTATACTTTGCTTATTGGATCAAAATAATGTCAACATAAAAAACCACCTCAAGTGTACAAAATTTTATTGACAAAATTTATAAGGTTTAATATATTTTATTATTGTGTAATTAACTTAGTTAATGGTTTATTTTCAATAAGTTTATTATTTTCATATTATTATTTCTCATCCAAAACGTTTATTGTAAAACAAACATATTCCGTTTCAATTATATTAAGAAATATTTTGTTTACTGATAGTATTGAATTTTAGTCATAAATATGACTAATATATCATAATTATCATAAATTATACTATACAACTCTTCAATAATTCAACAATTCCTTATATTTATCCTTACAGCTCCTTACAACTCTTCATATCTTCTTACATCTACTTAAATCTTCTTACATCTCCTTATATCTTTTTACAGCTCTTTACATCTCTTACACCTCCTTATAGCTCCCTACTTTTCTTACAACTTATAACTATATCTTATCGTAAAATAAAACAGATAGAGTCGAAGAGCTTTGCATCCCCTATTCTAGTTTTACTCTGAGGGAGAGAACAAGATGGGGAGGAAGTTGGGACAAAAAGAGGATTCTTGTTTTTTTTTTTTAATGTTAATTCACAATTCAGGGCACTGTCTTGAGCACAGATTCGTTTTCCTTTTGTTTTGCTAGTTTTTTTTCCTCATTTTGCAATTAATATGATTTCGAGTATGCCATTTCATTCAATAAGAAATACATAACTTTATTAGTTCATTGATATATTAATTTATATTTCAATCATGTTATTGTTTTCAATAGAATTTTCAACCGAAACGTCAGTTAACTAAAGGTAAAGGAATTGATCAATATTTTTCATAAATAATTTAATTAATTATTTTACGGGGCAATACATTAAATTAGTTATGGTAGTATACTTAAAAATTATAAATTTCATTATAATTCGACACTATACATAGTCAATTGATCCAAATGCCGATCAATAATTAGGACCTAATTTAATATAATAATATTTTTTAACAAAGAAAATTAGAATGCTTAATTGTGTATTGATTCATTCCAATTATGTTTTTCCCTTGCAATATTATTTTCACTCCAAACATAAATTTAACTAAAGATAAATGAGCACAGCCCACTTCCCCTCAAATCCAATTATGATTGAACCAAGTATAAGTAGTAATTTGTTGCCGTATTTGATTATGATTGTTAAAATGAGGAAAATTCATTAGTATTTGAATTTTTTTTAAAAAAATTATGCTTTCTTTATGTTAATAAATTATAGTTAATTTAGTTATCTTCATTATAATAGAGTGTGAGATTTCAAAGGTCAAAAATCTCAGTTTAGGGTTTAGGGTTTGGATTTAGGGCATGGGGTACAAGGTTGAAAATTATATGGATTTATAAGATCTTTTAGAGCCTCAATTGGAAACAATGTGGATTTAAAAAGTAATATTTGTTAATCATTTGTTTATTAATGGTATTCCTAGGTTAGGGTACTTCTTTAATCGGGTTAACAAATGAATATTTTTTCTTATAAGACATGTGAATGATATATTGTTAAAAATTGACAACTTTATCATACACTCACAATGATAACATTGTATATAGTAAGGGTCACATATGTAGTCACTTGCTTCCCGAAAAACCTCATTGTTAAAAATAACCACAAACACTAAACTCTAAAGCTTGGTGGTTGAACCTTATGGTCGAGCCCTAAACCATAAGCCTTAAACTCCAAACTTTGTATGTTGTTTAGAGTTTAGGGTTTTTAGGTTTTGGAGCTTGGGGTGTTGGGTATAGGGTTTAGGATTTCGATTTCGAGGTAAGGGGTTTAATTAGGGTTTGGGTATGGGGCGTGGGATATAAGGCTTGGGGTTTGGGTTTTGGTTTTAGGGTTTAGGATTTAGAGTTTATAGTATAGGGGCATGGGGTTTAGGCTTTAGCATTCTGGATTTGAGGTTTGGGTTATTGGCTTTGGATTGGGGGTGTAGGGTTGAAGCCTAAATGATGATGAAGTCCTCAAAGTTTGGCCCAATAAATATCTATATCTCTTAGAGTAAAATAATAACAAATATGTTAGTGCTTAAAATAGATCTTTAATGATTTCAAAGTATCACACTATATTCTGGACTAAGTAATGACATTAACTATATTACATCAAAATGAAAAAGTAAGCATAGTTACTAGAAAATAACAATCCAAAGAGTAATGGATAACGATTTCTGAAAAATGAATTTCTTATGAAAAAATAATACTATTTTACTTATAACAATCATGAAGTCCGTAAGTCTTAAAGTTTTGCATCATGTTTGCTAAATATCGTAGTAGATATTCTGCCTTCTACTAGCAAAAATTGTGAAAAACCCTAACAAGATGTATAACCTAAACCCTAACCATAAATCTTTATGGTTTAGGGTTTAATTTTAGTAGTATACAGTGTTGGAGTTTATAGTTGAGCCTTAGGTTTGACAATCAAATTAAGGTTAGCTACTAATAAAATTTTTAGTTTATGAACTTCACGCGACTCAATATTCTGGTCTAACAATTATGACACAACCGCTTTGGAATTAGGTCATCCGCAACCCAATGTCACACGGGTAAGGGTTGGGTCTGCATGTCACACGTGCCGGCCCTAGCCCATTACACGCGTGACATTGAACGGTGGACAGAACCCAGCCCAGTTCCGTCCTGCGTTCATTTTTTTTTACGCGGCGCTTTGATGCGTACCCCTGAAGCCAACGCGTCGTTTTGGTCCGGTTTTTGCCCAAAAAAAAAGAAAAAGGCTCGGGAATTGGGTTATGTTTGGTACTTGGGCTGAAATTAAATGGGCTAGCCGTTGACACCCATTGCCTTCAACGGTAAAATTTTGGGCTTTTTTTTTTTTTTGGTTAGTTAAATTGTGTATAAATATGAGATGATTGTATGGAAAATGAAATTTAAATAATCTCTCTCATTTTTATCTAAATCTGAAATATTATTTGCTGCTATTTGAAGACAAGTCTTTGAAGTGAAGAGGAAAAAATTGTGGTAAGTGGTAAATAATTTTTTTTTATGGATGTTTATTGATTTAATTAAATTAATTATATGTAGTTGTAATTTTGAACTAATTAGTTTTATTTATATGGTGTTGTTGTTAGATATTTGGGACGTGGATTTGTGAGCTTGAGAAGAATCAAGATAAACTGAAGTGAAGTGAAGAAATTTGTAAGATATTTTTTGTTGTACATATTTCATGTTGATAGATGTTATGTATAATATGAGAACATTTTAAATCACATGTTTAATTTGAAGAAGCTAATGTGAAAATTTCAAATTTTAATTGTTAGATTAGGTTTACGTTGTTAGATGTTATGTTTAATATGTAATAGAAATTGTTTAGTGTTAAATGTATGTTTAACAATCAAAAATTTTCATTACTTTATGAAAATTTAAATGTGTGAAGTTGAATATGTGTACGGGAATAATGAAGTTTTCATGAAATAAGTTGGTAGAAATTGGAATCAAAAAAAGTGTAAATTTGAAATTTTAATTTGTTTGATTTATTTTTTAATTTAGTATGTTGTGATTAACATTTGTACATTTTAATTAATATAATAACATTTTAAATCACATGTTTAATATAAAGAATCTAATATGTAATAGAAATTCTTTAGTGTTAAATTATGTTTAAAAATCAAAAATTTTCATTACTTTATGGAAATTTAAATGTGTAAGTTGAATATGTGTAAGGGAATAATGAAGTTTTCATGAAATAAGCGAATAGAAATTGGAATGAGAAAAAGCGTAAATTTGAAAATTTAATTTGTTTGATTTATTTTTTAATTTAGTATGTTGTGATTACCATTTGTACATTTTAATTAATATGATAATATTTTAAATCACATGTTTAAGATAAAGAATCTAATGTGAAAATTTCAAATTTTAATTGTTAGATTAGGTGTATGTTGTTAGATGTTATGTTTAACATTTAATAGAAAATCTTTAGTGTTAAATGTATGTTTAAAAATCAAGAATTTTAATTACTTTATGGAAATTTAAATGTATGAAGTTGAATATAAAGGGAGGTATGAAGTTTTCATGAAATAAGTTGGCAGAAATTGGAATGAGAAAAAGTGTAAATTTGAAAATTTAATTTGTTTGATTTATTTTTTAATTTTGTATGTCGTGATTAACATTTATACGTTTTAATTAATATGTTAACATTTTAAATCACATGTTTAATATAAAGAATCTAATGTGAAAATTTCAAATTCTAATTGTTAGATTAGGTGTATGCTGTTAGATGTTATGTTTAATATTTAATAGAAAATCTTTAGTGATAAATGTATGTTTAAAAATCAAGAATTTTAATTACTTTATGAAAATTTAAATGTGCGAAGTTGAATATGTGTAAAGGGAGGTATGAAATTTTCATGAATTAAGTTGGTAGAAATTGGAATGAGAAAAAGTGTAAATTTGAAAATTTAATTAGTTTGATATATTTTTTAATTTTGTATGTTGTGATTAACATTTGTACATGTTAATTAATATGATAACATTTTAAATCACATGATTAATATAAATAAGCTAATGTGAGAATTTTAAATTTTAATTGTTAGATTAGGTTTATGTTGTTAGATGTTATGTTTAATATTTAATAGAAAATCTTTAGTGTTAAATGTATGTTTAAAAATCAAGAATTTTAATTAGTTTATGGAAATTTAAATGTGTGAAGTTGAATATGTGTAAAGGGAGGTATGAAGTTTTCATGAATTAAGTTGGTAGAAATTCGAATGAGAAAAAGTGTAAATTTGAAAATTTAATTAGTTTGATTTATTTTTTAATTTTGTATGTTGTGATTAACATTTGTACGTGTTAATTAATATGATAATATTTTAAATCACATGATTAATATAAAGAAGCTAATGTGAAATTTTCAAATTTTAATTGTTAGATTAGGTTTATGTTGTTAGATGTTATGTTTAATACTTAATAGAATATGTTTGATTTTTTTGTTAGTTTTTTTTATATATTTTCAAACAAATTAATGTGAAGTTGAATATGTTTGAAAATCATATATTAGATTACATGCTTAGTTTATCTTTATTATTAATTTGTTATATATTTTTAAATATATGTTTGAATGTTTTAAATTAATTGGTGAAATAATTAGATGTTAATATGACATGCGTAATTGGTAAATTAGGTATTCAAACTAAAAATATGGTAATTATGTTTGCACAAAGTTTTGAAATTTCGAAGTAGACTTTTAAATTATGATAGTATGGTTTTGTTGGTACATGATTTAAAGTAATATGTTTAGGTAGAATTATGATTAATTTATGTAATATGGGTAATTTGTGAGTATGATTTTAAATAATATGATCATGTTGGATTAAAATTAGTTATTCTATATCATGTTGATTTTAAATAATATGATCATGTTTAGTTAGTATGTTTTAATTGATATTTTTATTTAATAATTTCAGTACATTCATGTTGAATTAATATTTTTTAATATTTCGTTTTTTGTGAATTATATGAATTGAATTGAGTAGTTTAGATTGAAATTAAAACTTAAACTACAATATAAGTGAACCTTGAAATGGACCCGAATGACACACAATCCTTCATGCACCCACTTTCCGAGGGCGAGTCACAAAGTAAACTTGAAAATAGCTCAAACCTTCCCCCAGGTCCCCCGAATTGGCAATCTTATCCACCACCACATAACCCCCCACCTTATTCCCAACATTATCCGCCACAATACCCGATAAATTGGCAACATTACCATCCACCACCGAACACCCCTCCACCAAGTCTTAGCTACGGATCAATGCCCCTTCCATGTTACCCACCTCAACCTCCTCGTACCACCTCAACAGCACCTGAACCTTCTCGTACAACCTCATCAGTACCTCGTCCTTCGCCAAGTAATAACCCCAACAACAAGGAAGGAGGTGTGCAGCCCCTAAGTGGACATTACAGGAGGATCGCCGCCTAGTGAAGTCATGGATTAATGTGAGCACCAATCCAATTGCCCGGGCTGATCAAAAGTTAGCTGGTTTTGGACTAAGGTGGCCAACATCTTTAACCAGCATGCTCCCGACAGTACTTCCAAGAGAATGGGAAAGGTGTGCAATGCCCAATGGAATCGAGCAGCTCCATTAGTTTCTAAATGGTGCGCTTGTGTGGGTTAGGCATACTGGTCGAAGCCAAGTGGTGCAAACGATGGCGACATTATGCAAAATGCCCAAGATCTTTATGCTACTATAGTGGGAAAGTCTTTTGACCTCATGCATTGGTGGGTCTTACTGAAGGACCAACTAAAATGGGAGACCTTTTGCGATCAATCCGCTGAAGCGTCTTCCAAACGGCTCAGAGCAACTGAGGTGGGGGCATACTCTGAGAGTGACACCCCCGACACCCCTACCACCCCTGCAACTCCTACCAGTGAGGGTACACCAATTGAAGTAGCTGGTGGGCGTATCCGCCCCATCGGAACAAAAGCTGCGAAGAGAAAGATGAAGGAGCTAGTTGCAGACCCGGTGTTGGATATCATGACAACAGAGATATCGACGATACGACAATAAATGTGAATAGAACCATGTTTGAGCGATTTGTCCTAACGTAAGAGAAGAAGGCAGATGTAGCTGCTAAAGCTGTTGAGTTAAGAGATTGACAGCAATCCTTGGAAGAAAGGAAGCAACGCCTTAAGGAGATGAAGTACGAGAACAAAATTTTGAAAATGAACATTTCAGACATTTGTCCTGAAGATCAAGCTCGATATGGCCCAATTCAAGAAGAAATTAGGAGTCGCTACCGTCAAAACTCGTCCTCCTCTGATATTGACCTTTCTTTAGATTGATTACTCAGATGTAGTTTTTCTTGTTACTGTGTTTTCATGAAACATTAGTTGTACTTCAAACCTTTTTCATTTGTTTAATGACATCTTTATTGCTAAGTTGTTTCTAAGTTGATGCATTACGTATAAATTCGCAATTAATCGGTTTTAATTTATTTTTTATAAATGTCACACGGTTAATTTTCTAATGTATAATTTTTATTTGACTTACATTCATAACGTTAAGTTTATATGCACAAGTATTCAACAATGAGTGATTCATCATCCTCCTCCACAACGTCAGCCTCAACAGATGGTTTGACTTTCATCCTAGAAGAATCTAGCGATGATTCATCGATATTGGAAAATATCATCAACAATGAAAATGGCCCGAAGTTGTTGGAGTTGGCCTTAAAGATAAGACACATTAGACAACAAAGTAGGGCTTCATCATCATCACGAAGACCCAAGAAAAAGAAAAGATTTGTAAAGAGAAATCGATAAGAAGCACACGATCGCCTCTACAAAGACTACTTCGCTGATGACTCCATCTACAATGAGACCCATTTTCGGCATAGATTTCGAATGCGAAAGCACTTGTTCCCTCGCATAGTTAGCGTCTTAGAGAGAGTCATTTTGAGTACTTTCAATTGAGACACGATGGTCTCAGTAGGCGTGGGCTGTCACCACTCACCAAGTGCACTGCAGCCATGTGCATGTTCGCTTATGGTATATCGGCCGATTATGTTGATGAATACTTAAAGATTGGTGAAAGTACATGTAACAGCCCATGACCACCCACCATCGAGGTATTGTCCGCTTTGGGGTTACACAACTCACACCAGGGCACACTCACCCTGAGTCCAGTGCACCCCTCACGGTTTTGTCCTCAAAAGGCGCCTCGATGGGTTGAGGTTTCCCCACGCCTATAAGGCGTGGTTCGTTCTCCTCAACTCCCAATGAGGGATACCTTCATCCACCCCACTCTCAGGGGCCCAGCGTCCTCGCTGACACACCGGGTCGGGTCCATGGCTCTGATACTACTGTAACAGCCCACGACCACCCGCCATCGAGGTATTGTCCACTTTGGGGCTACACAGCTCACACCAGGGCACGCTCACCCTGAGTCCAGTGCACCCCTCACGGTTTTGTCCTCAAAAGGTGCCTCCCTCTCTCTTTCCTCTCCTCTCCGGTGTGGAGTGTCGGGGCTGGGGTTTTTGAGAGACCCCCCTTGCTCGCGATTCTCTAATGTGAAAGATAAGGGGCATGGCCCCCTTTTGCCCCTTTTTTCCTTTTTTTTTGTTTGACTCAAGCTGATCAGTAATTGGCACCGCTAGTCTAGTTCGTATCCCGACCTCTAAACCCGAATCACTAATACAGTCTTCTAACGACTATTCATTCCCAAATACATCAAGGTTCGATTTATTAAACATTGAACAACTTCTAGGGTTGACAACCTAATCGTATTCAGAAAATGACTAAATAATTCAAATAACGACTAAATTGAACTATCGATATAATTTAAGGGCAAAAACGGCATGAATTAGCTTTAAAATCAATAATAACAATAATAATCCCTTTTCAATAAAATTATAGCTCTCGAAAGCACATCAATAATCATTTAACTCATATAGTTACTAAAAATACGATTTTATAGCGAAAAAAAAGGTAATACAGTTAGCTTAGCGGAAAACAAAGAATGCGGGTCTTACACTCTTCCCCCCTTAAAAGAATTTCGTCCACAAAATTCTAAACCTAAGTTCAGTCTTTCCTGGAACGTACGCACGCTATTAGGATCTACGCAATAGGTTTTCAAAAAGGTTTCATTATGCAATCACTGCTTGTTTTAAATCAAAAGAAAAAGGCTAATGGTATCCAGTCTCCTCCTCGCCAATCTCTTCAAGCATCTACTCACTCTATTTAGGTACCGAGGGAAAATCGCATTGAAGAGAGGCAAATGAGTTGGCGTGGAAATCCATATTAAACTCATTTCGAAAGGGACAAGGACTTTGAATCACCTACACACTACTCTTATCATGACAAGGAGCTCTATGCACATGCATTGCTATGGGTTGGCGTCCAAGGGTATGACGTCACGCCGCAAAGAACAAGGGTCATAACGGTTAGCTCTGAGACCCTATGACACTCTAGAGTGATAAGAGCAACTCAAAGTATCACGTAGGATCACCTTAGCATAATGACATCACATGAAATCGATAACTCAACGTTTTCAAGCCAAGAATCACATGCAGCATGAATCAGTCCATCACACACATGGTACACAACTTACAAGAGGATAAATATACAACCCATTAGTCATGCAAGGAAACAACTTGGGAAGTTAGATGATAGGGATGTGGGTCAATACTCAGCAATAGACCTGTATGTATCCATGCATTAATTGTTCATGGGAGGTTGATACATGGTTTCTTGGTTATGGCAGGTTTAGCATAGGATCCTCATACCTAGTGTTGCTCTTACATAACTCAACCATCATTCCACAAGGGTTTAACTGCCAGGGTAATGTGGCTTCCCAGGGCATTGCCACATGGGGATTTGCAATCTCATAAGGGAAACAGACTTTGAGTTTAACCAACGCAATGCCGCTCTTATAGGTTCTTACGAGTAAGTATGTATGTACACAGATGTAACCCGAGAAATGGTAGTGGCACTATACCAAACGGTGTCGTGTCTAGCCATAAGACAACTATGTTGAAGGAAAGGCCAAACATGCTAATCAAAGTATAGTAAGACAGCGTTGGTAGCACATATGATGGCTAGCAAAGCACTATCCAAGGTTCTCTATGAAACCTACCATATACCCATAAAATTCAGCATGCAAGACATGATGCGGCTAACTCAGTCATACTATGCTAGGACACTCAGTTATACCCTGCCTGGCATTATTTTACACACATCCATTCATATCCCTTTAAGTCACACATTCAAGTATGGTTGCAAGTACGCTGGCATGTCATATGGTCTAGGCAAAGAAGGGACAATAAATGCGAATAAAACCCCTATGGTCACAAGATCTTTTTGCTAGGCATATGAGTTTTTAGCCAGTCAACCAAACATATGAAACATAGAACTTAGGCAAATAGATAATGAGTAACTCCGCTACCATTACGAATATCTTACCACATCATGCAATGATACATACAAGGGTAAGCATTTGAATGCAAAGGCCACAGTCGCGGAGTCATGTTATGAGGTATGTTCACAGTTAGCCACTTAATTATAATGCCAAGGGCTAGTTGCTATGCTATAATTAGATAAGCAGGGTTATACGAAGCAAACACTCACGTAGTTTGAATTATTTGGCCAACTCAGTGGCGCACTCAACCAGAAATAAATTAAACACGTACCAAGTGGTTTATTTACTATACCTCTCACTTATGAAACATACGAATAATCATACACTCCATTTCATATAATGACATAGGCTTCCAAATGTTTATGAAAATATGGCATGCTTTAAAACATAATGGTTCATAATAATGTTGTACAAAAGTCACCTAGACGAGTATAGACGATAGCAATCCTCATTAGCATTCTAGGGTCAAAGGTATGCCTTGGGCTTGTCCAAAGTAACTACTAACTAGCCACTAGTCAAATAACAAGGGGTAAGAACAGTGGCATTACTGGTCTTATGGACATACATTGAGACTTTGCGACCTGTTTGTTTCATAGGGTAATTGCAGAGGTTCAAGGAACTTTTAGCACACATGGGGGTGGCTCTACCTTCTATCTTGATGTACTCTGGCCTTTTCCCTTGGTGTTGATGCTTAAGAGAATGCTGAAAGGTACAAATTGTTGCCTTACAAGGTAACGGGGTGATGCATGTGGTATAACAGTTCCAAAGTCCGTCACGTCATTCCTTATATCTTCACTCTAGGTGTGATAGGGTTAATATGGTTGGGGAACTTTCAAGCCTATAATAAAAATGGCATTCCATGTTACCATGAGCATGATGCCTAGCTGACTCGAGGGCGACAGTAGTCACATGTAGGGGTGTAAAGGAAAACTCCACACCTAAGTGTCAATAACACATATATAGGATAACACTTTGGCAACAAAATAAGACCATATCACAACCATCACATTGACACGCGCATAAACAAGGTTCTCGCTTCGTTCCCTTAACAATTAAGAATCCACGCAAAAGGGGCACTATCTAAAGGAATCTTCAGTCAAGAAAGGTAATCCTTAATCACTTATAACTTGTCATTGACACATCAAGCACTCTAGGTATCTTGGTAGGTGTACATCCAAAACATTTAGTTGCGCATAGAAACTTACGACAGTAGCACAGGCTCGAGCATCATACAAAGCAAATGCAAGCCTTCAAATGCGGCATTAAAGCCTAACTACATAATTAGAAATCTTTCAATGCGAAGCAAAGATCTTAACTCACTATTTAGAAAGGACCTTAACTTTTAAAATCTCTAGATTTTCAAACTAGAAATAGTCCAACTGCCTCTAGCTCTATCCTTACCGACCATTAAGTACGTCTACTCTCTCTATTATGGGGCCCGAGGAGCAAATTGTATCTTAAGGGTAAGAATGTGCTTAGAGTTCAGACATTTCCAATCGTTTGGGTTCAACCCCAGTACACTTTAAATTTTGATTTAAGTCACCAAGGCGCATTTTTAAAACAATCGCTGCTAAGCTAACACTTAGCTCACTCATGAATACACGAGTCATTCAGTCCATACTCTAGTACAAGGCTCACTTATGCATTCAATAAGCTCACTAAAGCCGCACATAGTCCACTAGACGCATCGACTTTCATAACAAAGAATGCATTTGCACACAAAGGCACGGCATATAGCATCTCATCCTAAATACATTCCTAGGTAACTATATGAAATGCAAGACTCAGGTCGTGGCCTATGGTCACAGGACCTTACTCTGATACCATCAATTGTAACACCTCCAACCTCTAGGGTCAGGAGCGTTACGTTTTCTTACGTCTTACTTAATTCCTGGAACGAAACGGACAGAATTTCCCCTAAAACCTGACCGTTTCCATGCTATAAGCCTTACAATAAATCCCTGCAATTTAACGGAAGCGTAAAACATTTAAAAGAAGCTCAACGGCCACACGCCGGAGTTCATAACTCAATGAGCCACTTGCTCGGAGTACACCAACCAGATTAATTTATGAACAAAGAAGAAATGGAAGATACAACTCAACAGTTCACACAATCGGAGTATTGGGGTTTACATCCCAAAACATAACTAACTTTAACCAAAAGATATCTAACTGACTAGATGGTTAGCTCATAAGACCGTACACTCATAAACAATATGCATTACATGAACTTAGAATACCTGTTTACAAACATTTCAAACTAAGAATACATAACGTGACTTCATTAAACACGTAAGATCCCCTCAAATGAGTATAAACGACACCTTGTAAGCATGAATAGATTCCATCTTGACATAGCTGCTTCAACTTTTTCCTGTTATAAAGAAAACCTGGGGAAAAGGGGAAGGAATTGTGAGATGAGCAACCACACGCTCAGTGAGTGTCCCCCAACCCCCTTAAAAGAAAAACTGTTGCAGGCAGTAATATCTTTACTAGTCACATATCACGTCTCCATACTTTACTATCATATTAGGCATTCATAAAATTCTTATGGAAACATCACTAACCATAAACTTCACTTTAGACACTCAAACACATTTCTAGGTCTCTAAATGACCAAATTTTTTTTACTACTAGGCAGTCAAACACTTAAATAAACGACGAGGCTAAGCACAGAGACTTTCTTTTTCATAAACATAACTTCTTGGTATTCTATTCAAACTATGATGAAACCCTATTCATATGATGTGCACATAAGGTTATGTCTTTTCAGAATCATACTCTTCTTGGCATTTCATTCGTATGGTATGCATAAGATACACACATTTCAAGTCTCAATCAATTCTTATTCACAGGATATGCATGAAATATGCTCATGAGACTTAGTTCTCATATTCGTATCTTCTTAGCATCTCACTCATAAGTTAAACTTAGAACATGCACATGTCATACATAGGAAGCTTTCTTTCTTTTACTAAAAACACTTCATTTAGCCTCTTGAGGCTCATAAAAACTCTTCGCTTAGCCTCTTGAGGCTCATATTCTTTCAAAAGAATCTCTTTCATCTTGGTCTCATAATGACCCTTAAAAAAACTTTCTTTCTGAAATACTTAAAAATGCGAAACGCCAACTGCTTTTCTTATTTAATAAGAAACTACTCTGGGCATAAGATCATCATAAAGTGCTGGTTGGGAGAGATCTACACTCAATCCTAGTGAGATTAACTCACACTAAGCTCTTACTCCCGGGATGGCAACTAACTTTAGACCTTAACCCTTGTCAGGGTCTCTAGGGATTACTCCCTAGGCTAGGGATTCCCCCGTTCAAGCAGGTTCACTCCCATCTATTGCTCCTAAGCACTTATCTTAGCTATTTAAGCTGGTCATAATGACTAATAAGTTTGCTGCCTCTCACAGCGAAATCCTTTATTATGCAACTCATGTCTTTGTAAAACTCTTTAGGATTCCCTCGTTCAAGCAGGTTCACTCCCAAAACTGTATTCATTTAGTTAAAATATGCCATCATTTACTAATATTTATGGCTACTATTATTTCAAAACATGAAATCCTTCTTTGAAAATCTCACCCTTATGCACATAATGTAACTTGAGGACATGGAAGGGAAGGGGGGTCCACATGTATCACATTCAAGCACTTCATAATCAATTCATCACAATGAGCCACACATGGCATCGCAATCCACACGATTGTAGTTAATTCACATCCCAGACTCCCTCCTCACAAGCACCGTACCACAAGAACCTCGAACCACTCATAGTTCTACCTCAAACCATCCAACTACCATCTCGGTTTTCAATTTGATAATCATAACATATTATCAAAAAGGGTCTTATGAAATAGCTACGTATAACTTACCGAGCAAGCAACAACCATCCCATAGCTCGTTATCACATACAAAAGCATAAATATATAGGTATATTTTGCATTAACTTGAAATAAGAACTTAATTAACTGAAATAAACTCATAACGCATGAAACTTAGTCTACATTCATGACTTGCGAATAGAAGGTAAGCATACCAAATTCGTGCCACTTTCATGCATAACTAATCAACTAATATTCAAAGTATAACTATCCAACTAAACATGCATTGGCTTAAAATATTCTCAGGTCGTATCAAAGGATACTCTTAAGCATGAATTAACTAGTTCAATGTGCGTCAATTCAAAGAATGCTCGTCATTCAAGGGTTACTTATAAACATGAACTAATTAGATTAGCCTGCTTCGATCTTAGGTGATCTTGGTTCATTTCAAACATTCATACATTGCAGTTAAGGGGTAAATATGCTCACTTCGTCATTCAAATGTCATTTCAGCATAATACGATTCTAAACGTTCATTTATTACATCGAAATCATTATTCGAATCTAAATAAGTCATTTAAGCATAAGTCCTTTCAGGGTGTTCGTTTCTTTTTGAAGCTATTAATCGAGCATGAATTGACTAAGTGTACATGGGTCGATTCTAGGCATTTATAGTCTATTACGAAGTCATTGAACAAACATGATTCCGCTAAGCATACATATAATGATTCTAAGCATTTAAAGTTTACTTCGAAGTTATTAAACGATCATGGGTCATTTATGGTTTACTTCGAACTTAATAAACGATTATGAATTGACTAAACATACATTCATCGTTTCTAAATGTTTATAATCCACTTCGAAGTTAGTTTTCAGGCATGAATTAACTGAATAGGTTCGAATCAAAGCTAAACATGCATAATTCACTTCGAATAAAATCTTTAGGCATGAATTAACTAAATTCACTTAAATCAATTTTAAGCCCCTTTTGAGTATTAATTGACTAAACTAACATATATCGATTCGAAGTCACTATCGGGCATAAACTAGCTAAACTTAACATGCTTCGCAACTTAAAACTTAAAACGATTTTGAAACTACTAATACTTAGGAGGTGAGAAACACCTACCTGGACTCCAAGCTTATGACTCATCCTAAGGGCTTTTAGGCTCGATTGGATGCTTGAAAATCCAAAAATTTGTCACAAATTTTAAAGCTGAACCACCAATTCGAATCAGCCTTGCCCGAACCCGGTTTTTAACCCGCTCGATTGCATTTTTGTTGCTGGTCATCGGACTCGACCTTCACCAGAAACACCTCGCTGGTGACTCTCGGCCATCGCGCCAGTGTTAATTGTGCGCTGTCACGGCTACCACCGCCCCGACCCTCCTCTTTCACGGCAGAGAATCGCGAGCAAGGGGGGTCTCTCAAAAACCCCAACCCCGACACTGCACACCGAAGAGGGGAGGAAAGAGAGAGGGAGGCGCCTTTTGAGGACAAAACCGTGAGGGGTGCACTGGACTCAGGGTGAGCGTGCCCTGGTGTGAGCTATGTAGCCCCAAAGCGGACAATACACCGATGGCAGGTGGTCGTGGGCTGTTACAGTAGTATCAGAACCATGGACCCGACCCGATGTGCCAGCGAGGACGCTGGGCCCCTGAGAGGGAGGTGGATGAAGGTATCCCACATCGGGAGTTGAGGAGAACGAACCACGCCTTATAAGCGTGGGGAAACCTTAATGTGTCATTTGTGAGTTAAGATCCTTACTTCGCATTGGAAGATTTCTAATTATGTAGTTAGGCTTTAATGCCGCATTTGAAGGCTTGCATTTGCTTCGTATGACGCTCGACCCTATACTACTGTCGTAAGTTTCTATGCACAACTAAATGTTTTGGATGTATACCTACCAAGATACCTATAGTTGCTTGATGTGTCAATAACAAGTTATAAGTGATTAAGGATTACCTTTCTTGACTGAAGATTCCTTTAGGTAGTGCCCCTTTTGCGTGGATTCTCAATTGTTAAGGGAACGAAGCGAGAACCTTGTTTATGCACGTGTCAATGTGATGGTTGTGATATGGTCTTATTTTGTTGCCAAAGTGTTATCCTATATATGTGTTATTGACACTTAGGTGTGGAGTTTTCCTTACACCCCTACATGTGACTACTGTTGCCCTCGAGTCAGCTAGGCATCATGCTCATGGTAACATGGAATGTCATTTTTATTATAGGCTTGAAAGTTCCCCAACCATATTAACCCTATCACACCTAGAGTGGAGATATAAGGAATGACCTGACGGACTTTGGAACTGTTATACCACATGCATCACCCCGTTACCTTATGAGGCAACAATTTGTACCTTTCAACATTCTCTTAAGCATCAACACTAAGGGCAAAGGCCAGAGTACATCAAGGTAGAAGGTAGAGCCACCCCCATGTGTGCTAAAAGTTCCTTGAACCTCTGCAATTACCCTATGAAACAGATAGGCCGCAAAGTCTCAATGTATGTCCGTAAGAGCAGTAACGCCACTGTTCTTACCCCTTGTTATTTGATTAATGGCTAGTCTGTGGTTACTTTGGATAAGCCCAAGGAATACCTTTAACCCTAGAATGCTAATGAGGATTGCTATCGTCTATACTCGTCTAGGTGACTTTTGTATAACATTATTGTCAACCATTATGTTTTAAAGCATGCCATGTTTTCATAAACGTTTGGAAGCCTATATCGTTGTATGAAATGGTGTGTATGGTTATTCATATGTTTCATAAGTGAGAGGTATAGTAAATAAACCACTTGGTACGTATTTAATTTATTTCTAGTTGAGTGCGCCACTGAGTTGGCCAAATAATTCAAACTACATGAGTGTTTGCTTCGTATAACCATGCTTATCTAATTATAGCATAGCAACTAGCCCTTTGCATTATAATTAAGTGGCTAACTGTGAACATACCTCATAACATGACTACGCGACTGTGGCCTTTGCATTCGAATGCTTACCCTTATATGTATCATTACGTGATGTGGTAAGATATTCATAATGGTAGCGGAGTTACTCATTGTCTATATGCCTAAGTTCTATGTTTCATATGTTCGATTGAGTGGCTAAAAACTCATATGCCTAGCAAAAAGATCTTGTGACCATAGGGGTTTCATTCGCATTTATTGGCCTTGTACCTTCTTTACCTAGACCATGTGACATGCCAGCATACTTGTGACCATACTTGAATGCGTGACTTAAAGGGATATGAATGGATGTGTGTAAAACAATCCCTGGCAGGGTATAACTGAGTGTCCTGGCATAGTATGACTGAGTTAGCTGCATCATGTCTTGCATGCTGAATTTTATGGGTACATGGTAGGTTTCATAGAGAACCTTGGATAGTGCTTTACTAGCCATCATATGTGCTGCCAGCATGTTTGGCCTTTCCTTCAACCTAGTTGTCTTATAGCTAGACACGACACCGTTTGGCATAGTGCGACTACCATTTCTTGGGTTACATCTACATACATACTTGCTCGTAAGAACCTATAAGAACCTATAAGAAGCGGCATTGCGTTGGTTAAACTCAAAGTCTGTTTCCCCTATGAGATTGCAAATCCGCAAGTGGCAATGCCCTGGGAAGCCACCAGACCCTGGCAGTTAAACCCTTGTGGAACGATAGTTGAGTTATGTAAGAGCAACACTAGGCATGAGGATCCTGTGCTAAACCCGCCATAACTAAGAAACCATGTATCAACATCCCATGAAGAATTAATGCATGGATACGTACAGGTCTATTGCTGAGTATTGACCCACATCCCTGTCATCTAACTTTCCAAGTTGTTTCCTTGCATGACTAATGGGTTGTATATTTATCCTCTTGTAAGTTGTGTACCATGTGTGTGTGATGGATTGATTCATGCTGCATGTGATTCTTGGCTTGAAAACATTGAGTTATCGATTTCATGTGATGTCATTATGCTAAGGTGATTCTACGTGATGCTTTGAGTTGCTCTTATCACTCTAGAGTGTCATAGGGTCCCAGAGTTAACCGTTATGACCCTTGTTCTTTGCGGCATGGCGTCATACCCTTGGATGCCAACCCGTAGCGATGCATGTGCATAGAGCTCCTTGTCATGGTACGAGTAGTGTGTAGGTGATTCAAAGTCCTTGTCCCGTTCGAAATGAGTTTAATATGGTTTTCCACGCCAACTCATTTGCCTCTCTTCAATGCGATTTGCCCTCGGCGCCTAAATAGAGCGAGTAGACGCTTGAAGAGATTGGCGAGGAGGAGACTGGATACCATTAGCCTTTTTCTTTTGATTTAAAAGAAGCAGTGATTGCATAATGAAACCTTTTTGAAAACCTATTGCGTAGATCCTAATAGCGTGCATACGTTCTAGGAAAGACCGAACTTAGGTTTAGAATTTCAGGGACGAAATTCTTTTAAGGGGGGAAGAGTGTGAGACCCGCATTCTTTGTTTTCCGCTAAGCTAACCGTATTAACTTTTTTTCGTTTATAAAATCGTATTTTTAGGAACTACATGAGTTAAATGATTATTGATGTGCTTTTGGGAGCTATAATTTTATTAAAAAGGGATTATTATTGTTATTATTGATTTTAAAGCTAATTCGTGCTGTTTTTGCTCTTAAATTATATCGATAGTTCAATTTAGTCGTTATTTGAATTATTTACTCATTTCCTGAATACGATTAGGTTGTCAACCCTAGAAGTTGTTCGATGTTTGATAAATCGAACCTTGACGTATTTGGGAATGAATAGTCATTAGAAGACCGTATTAGTGATTCGGGTTTAGAGTTCGGGATACGAACTAGACTAGCGGTGCCAATTACTGATCAGCTTGAGTCAAATAGAAAAAGGGCAAAAGGGGCAAAAGGGGGCCAAGCCCCTTCTCTTTCACGGCAGAGAATCACGAGTTAGGGGGGTCTCTCAAAAACCCTAGCCCCGACACTGCACATCGGAGAGGAGAGGAAAGAGAGAGGAAGGCGCCTTTTGAGGACAAAACCGTGAGGGGTGCATTGGACTCAGGGTGAGCGTGCTCTGGTGTGAGCTGTGTAGCCCCAAAGCGAAAAATAACTCGATGGCGGGTGGTCGTGGACTGTTACAGTAGTATCAGAGCCATGGACCCGACCTGGTGTGCCAGCGAGGACGCTGGGCCCCTGAGAGGGGGGTGGATGAAGGTATCCCACATCGGGAGTTGAGAAAAACGAACCACGCCTTATAAGCATGGGGAAACCTCAACCCATCGAGGCACCTTTTGAGGACAAAACTGTGAGGGGTGCACTGGACTCAGGGTAAGCGTGCCCTGGTGTGAGCTGTGTAGCCCCAAAGCGGGCAATACCTCGATGGCAGGTGGTCGTGGGCTATTACAGTGGTATCAGAGTAAGGTCCTGTGACTATAGGCCACGACCTGAGTCTTGCATTTCATATAGTTACCTAGGAACGTATTTAGGATGAGGTGCTATATGCCGTGCCTTTGTGTGCAAATGCACTCTTTGTTATGAAAGTCAATGCATCTAGTGGACTATGTGCAGCTTTAGTGAGCTTATTGAATGCATAAGTGAGCCTTATACTAGAGTATGGACTGAATGACTCGTGTATTCGTGAGTGAGCTAAGTGTTAGCTTAGCAGCGATTGTTTTAAAAATGCGCCTTGGTGACTTAAATCAAAATTTAAAGTGTACTGGGGTTGAACCCAAACGATTGAAAATGTCTGAACTCTAAGCACATTCTTGCCCTTACGGTACGATTTGCTCCTCGGGCCCCATAATGGAGTGAGTAGACGTACTTAATGGTCGGTAGGGATAGAGCTAGAGGCAGTTGGACTATTTCTAGTTTGAAAATCTAGAGATTTTGAAAGTTAAGGTCCTTTCTCAATAGTGAGTTAAGATCCTTACTTCGCATTGGAAGATTTCTAATTATGTAGTTAGGCTTTAATGCCGCATTTGAAGGCTTGCATTTGCTTCGTATGACGCTCGAGCCTATGCTACTGTCGTAAGTTTCTATGCACAACTAAATGTTTTGGATGTATACCTACCAAGATGCCTATAGTGCTTGATGTGTCAATAACAAGTTATAAGTGATTAAGGATTACCTTTCTTGACTGAAGATTCCTTTAGATAGTGCCCCTTTTGCGTGGATTCTCAATTGTTAAGGGAACGAAGCGAGAACCTCGTTTATGCACGTGTCAATGTGATGGTTGTGATATGGTCTTATTTTGTTGCCAAAGTGTTATCCTATATATGTGTTATTGACACTTAGGTGTGGAGTTTTCCTTACACCCCTACATGTGACTACTGTTGCCCTCGAGTCAGCTAGGCATCATGCTCATGGTAACATGGAATGTCATTTTTATTATAGGCTTGAAAGTTCCCTAACCATATTAACCCTATCACACCTAGAGTGGAGATATAAGGAATGACCTGACGGATTTTGGAACTGTTATACCACATGCATCACCTCGTTACCTTATGAGGCAACAATTTGTACCTTTCAGCATTCTCTTAAGCATCAACACCAAGGGCAAAGGCCAGAGTACATCAAGATAGAAGGTAGAGCCACCCCCATGTGTGCTAAAAGTTCCTTGAACCTCTGCAATTACCCTATGAAATAAATAAGTCGCAAAGTCTCAATGTATGTCCGTAAGAGCAGTAACGCCACTATTCTTACCCCTTGTTATTTGACTAATGGCTAGTCCGTAGTTACTTTGGACAAGCTCAAGGCATACCTTTAACCCTAGAATGCTAATGAGGATTGCTATCATCTATACGCGTCTAGGTGACTTTTGTATAACATTATTGTGAACCATTGTGTTTTAAAGCATGCCATGTTTTCATAAACGTTTAGAAGCCTATATTGTTATATGAAATGGTGTGTATGGTTATTCGTATGTTTCATAAGTGAGAGGTATAGTAAATAAACCACTTGGTACATGTTTAATTTATTTCTGGTTGAGTGCGCCACTGAGTTGGCCAAATAATTCAAACTATGTGAGTGTTTGCTTCGTATAACCGTGCTTATCTAATTATAGCATAGCAACTAGCCCTTTGCGTTATAATTAAGTGGCTAACTGTGAACATACCTCATAACATGACTGCGCGACTGTGGCCTTTGCATTCGAATGCTTACCCTTGTATGTATCATTGCATGATGTGGTAAGATATTCGTAATGGTAGAGGAGTTACTCATTGTCTATATGCCTAAGTTCTATGTTTCATATATTTGATTGAGTGGCTAAAAACTCATATGCCTAGCAAAAATATCTTGTGACCATAGGGGTTTCATTTGCATTTATTGGCCTTGTACCTTCTTTGCCTAGACCATATGACATGCCAGCGTACTTACGACCATATTGAATGCGTGACTTAAAGGGATATGAATGGATATGTGTAAAACAATCCCTGGCAGGGCATAACTGAGTATCCTGGCATAGTATGACTGAGTTAGCCGCATCATGTCTTGCATGCTGAATTTTGTGGGTACATGGTAGGTTTCATAGAGAACCTTGGATAGTGCTTTGCTAGCCATCATATGTGCTGCCAACGCTGTCTTACTATACTTTGATTAGCATGTTTGGCCTTTCCTTCAACCTAGTTGTCTTATAGCTAGACACAACACCGTTTGGTATAGTGCCACTGCCATTTCTCGGGTTACATCTACGTACATACATACTTACTCGTAAGAACCTATAAGAGGCGGCATTACGTTGGTTAAAATCAAAGTCTGTTTCCCCTATGAGATTGCAAATCCTCAAGTGGCAATGCCCTGGGAAGTCACCTTACGCTGGCAGTTAAACCCTTGTGGAACGATAGTTGAGTTATGTAAGAGCAACACTAGGTATGAGGATCCTATGCTAAACCCGCCATAACCAAGAAACCATGTATCAACCTCCCATGAACAATTAATGCATGGATATGTACAGGTCTATTGCTGAGTATTGACCCACATCCCTATCATCTAACTTCCCAAGTTGTTTCCTTGCATGACTAATGTGTTGTATATTTATCCTCTTATAAGTTGTGTACTATGTGTGTGTGATGGGTTGATTCATGCTGCATCTGATTCTTGGCTTGAAAACGTTGAGTTATCGATTTCATGTGATGTCATTATGCTAAGGTGATCCTACGTGATGCTTTGAGTTGCTCTTATCACTCTAGAGTGTCATAGGGTCTCAGAGTTAACCGTTATGACTTTTGTTCTTTGCGGCGTGACGTCATACCCTTGAACGCCAACCCATAGCGATGCATGTGCATAGAGCTCCTTGTATGATACGAGTAGTGTGTAGGTGATTCAAAGTCCTTGTCCCTTTCGAAATGAGTTTAATATGGTTTTCCATGCCAACTCATTTGCCTCTCTTCAATGCGATTTGCCCTCGGCGCCTAAATAGAGCGAGTAGACGCTTGAAGAGATTGGCGAGGAGGAGACTGGATACTATTAGCCTTTTTCTTTTGATTTAAAAGAAGCACTGATTGCATAATGAAACCTTTTTGAAAACCTATTGCGTAGGTCCTAATAGCGTGTGTACGTTCTAGGAAAGGCCGAACTTAGGTTCAGAATTTCGGGGACGAAATTCTTTTAATGGGGGAAGAGTGTAAGATCTGCATTCTTTGTTTTCCGCTAAGCTAACCGTATTACCTTTTTTTTTCCGTTATAAAATCGTATTTTTAGTAACTATATGAGTTAAATGATTATTGATGTGCTTTCGGGAGCTATAATTTAATTAAAAAGGGATTATTATTGTTATTATTGATTTTAAAGCTAATTCGTGCTGTTTTGGCGCTGAAATTATATCGATAGTTCAATTTAGTCGTTATTTGAATTATTTTGTCATTTCCTGAATACGATTAGGTTATCAACCCTAGAAGTTGTTTGATGTTTAATAAATCGAACCTTGACGTATTTGAGAATGAATAGTTATTAGAAGACCGTATTAGTGATTCGGGTTTAGAGTTTGGGATACGACCTAAACTAGCGGTGCCAATTACTGATCAGCTTGAGTCAAACAAAAAAAGGGAAAAAGGGGCAAAAGGGGGCCAAGCCCCTTCTCTTTCATAATAGAGAATCGCGAGCAAGGAGGGGTCTCTCAAAAACCCCAGCCTCGACACTCCACACCGGAGAGGAGAGGAAAGAGAGAGGGAGGCGCCTTTTGAGGACAAAACCGTGAGGGGTGTACTGGACTCAGGGTGAGCGTGCCCTGGTGTGAGCTGTGTAGCCCCAAAGCGGACAATATCTCGATGGCGGGTGGTCGTGGGCTGTTACAGTGGTATCAGAGCCTTGGACCCGATCCGGTGTGCCAGCGAGGACGCTGGGCCCCTGAGAGGGGGGTGGATGAAGGTATCCCACATCGGGAGTTGAGGAGAACGAACCACGTCTTATACGCGTGGGGGAACCTCAACCCATCGAGGCGCCTTTTGAGGACAAAACCATGAGGGGTGCACTGGACTCAGGGTAAGCGTGCCCTGGTGTGAGCTGTGTAGCCCCAAAGCGGACAATACCTCGATGGTGGGTGGTCGTGGGCTGTTATATCGATCCATGCCAAATCCTTTGTGTTGGTCGTCCGTTCTTGTAAGATCTCCCAATGATGTCCTTTAGGCAATCGTTTGAGGAACAAATGGCAAGTTTTAACAAGGCATTGGCTTGTCGGTTCTCCGATCGAGGCACATGTTCGATTTTGGACCTCTTGAACATGGAGGACTTCTCCCTTACCTTTACTAAGTAAGCAGCCACAGCTGCATCTCCAGCTTCATATTTCCCTTTACTTGACTCACCACAAGTTAGGAGTCAGAGCATCCTTTTAGATGCTTAACTCCCAGCATATTGCGAATGTCTACAGCAGCTAATAGGGCTTCATAGTATGCTTCATTATTTGATGCCTTAAACATGAACTTCAACGCATGCTCATACATGTACTCTTCACGATACCCCACAATTAACCCTACTCTACTTCCACTAGATGTCGATCCATTAACATATAGCATCCATGATTATCTATCTTCTACTCTTAGCTCATTTAGGATCGAGTACTTGCCAATGAATTCGGCAAGGGCTTGGGCTTTGGTCACCCTTCTGAGTTCATAGCTAATCTCATAGGGGCTGACTCGATGACCCATTTTAACATTCTTTGAGGGCTTCCGTAGAGCGCAAGAGTGTTTTGCAAGGGTTGGTTAGTTAACATAGTGATATGGTGAGATTCTAAGTAAGAATGCAATTTTTAACTTGTAATTAATTCAATACGATGTATGGGAACTTCGCAATGAGTGGATAACGTTGCTCGGCTCCTCCTAAGATATGGCTCACGTAAAATACCAGGAGTCATTGTCCATCACTTGCGGTCAATAGAATCGTTCTCACCGCATGGTCAGAAACAGTTTGGTATGCCAACAGTGACTCTCCAGTATTGGGGCGTATCATCCGAGTGAGTTTCTCTAAGTATTCCTTGAGACTGTGGAAAGCCTGCTCCATCTCTTCAACCCATATGCACTACACCTTGGAAAAAGGGACGCATTTATTCGCTGATTTTGATATAAACCTCGTAAGTGTTGCTCTACAATCGGTCAACTTTTGCACCTCTTTCACTATTACTGGGGATTGCATATCTAGCATGGCTAGACCTGGAAAAATTAATTCGAGACCTGAAGCCCAAATAGAATGACCCAGACCCATATTCGACCCCGAATTGACTCAAACTGAACCATATCTAACTGAAAATTTTCTACAAAGTTGCTTATTTTTGCATGACAAGTGTATTAGATCAAAAATTGGTTAACTCGAAGTTAACCCCAGCCTAAACAGAACCAACCTGAAATGTCACTGAACTCGAAACATGACCCGACCTAAACTTAGCCTGACCCATACCCGAATCGAATAGCCCATTTGCTAGATATAAGCATGGGCTTAACTATGTTAGGATTTGTCCCAATTCCAATTTGATCAATCATGTGACCTAAGAAATTTTTGGACTTCACTCCAAAGGTGCCCTTCCTTGGGTTAAGTTTCATGCCATAGTGTTTGAGTACCTTGAATGTCTTCTCCAGATCTCTTACATGGTCCACCTCCTTCACACTCTTAGAGATCTTATCATCAATATATACCTCCATTGTCTTCTCTATTAGGGGCTTAAAGATTTTGTTGATAAGTTATTGGTAAATGGCTCCGACGTTCTTTAAGTCGAAGGGCATCACGTTGTAACAATACATGATAATTTCAACAATAAAGGCTATCTTCTATTGACCTTTCTTAGACAGAGGGATTTAGTGATACCATCAGAAAGGCTCCATGAAGCTGAGAAGCTCATGGTTGGTTGTGGAGTCAACCAACTTGTCTATATTTGGGAGTGGATAGCTATCTTTGGGACATGCCTTGTTTAAGTCTATGAAGTCGACACACATCCTCCATGTCCCGTTGGGATTCTTGACTAAGACAATGTTTGATACCCATTTAGACCATTGGCACTCCTTTATAAACCCTACTTCCAAAAGTGTTTGGACTTTGGCTATTGCAGCTGTACTCCTCTCTGCTCCTAATTGCCTTCATTCTTGAATGACTGGCTTGCAGCGAGGATCCATACTCAACTTGTGTTCTATTATCTTGGGAGCTATCTCGAGCATCTCCGAAGGGTTGAATGTGAACACATCCTTGTAGCATCTTAGCAATTTGACGATTCCATCATGTATCACAAGATTAAGTTCTTTTTTGAGTTGGACTGTTCGTTATGGTTGTGAGGGATCTAAGCAATGAGAACAAATTCACTGGTTGGTTCCTAGTAGGGTCTTCCATGCACCTCGACTGAAGCAGTTACCATCGTTGTCATTGGTTCTTTTCGTGTTGCGGCACCTTCTTTTCCCTGCCTTAAGAAGCGATTAAGCTACCCTTGGTCAGCTAGCTCATGGAGGACCATTTTAAGCATGAGACATTCGGAAGTAGTATGCCCAAAGTCCTCATGGTAGTCACAGTAGTTGTTTTTATTCTTGAATTCGGTCAAAGTTTGGTTGCATTTTAGTCTATGCAGATATTCGGGACTAGTAAGGAAACATCCAGCCCTCTCCTCTTTACTCGGACGCTTCTTCAACTGGGTGGTGCCCTTCTTTTCCCATTCTTTCTCTCGGGTGTCTTGGTAGAGGAAATCATTTCCAACACATATCTCAGCGGCTTATATGTAATCGTGGGCCCTTTGTAATGCTTCCTCTAATGTGGCTACTTTCCTCTCCAAGAGGGAGAACATAAACCTCCTTGAAAGCAATTCGTTAAGAAAAGTGGTGTAGGCGACCCCATCTTACAAGTCTAGGATCATAATGGCTTCCCAATTAAACCTCATAACATATTCTTTCACGTCATCCCCTTTTGGCCTGCGGGTTTGTGGCAAGATGAATGCTAGTTTTGCTCTCCCTTTTGCTCGCAATGAAGTGGGCGCTAAAAGGTTTGGTGAGTTAGAGGGATAAAGTAATCCCTTTTGCTCGCAATGAGGTGGGTGCTAAATAATATCAAACCATCAACACTTAGCCGTAATCATTTCAAGAACTAGATGAAACAGAGAAAAACACAGCAGAGGGAAGGACATCAGCAAAGCAAACCAAGCTTGAGCAATTCGAACCTAACTTCAGCAACCCAGAACTTGGCACAATGGAATAGAAGTGAAACAAAAGTAATTCAACTCCAAAGCCGTAAATTTTAGCAAGAACATGAGGGAATTGTAAACTTTTGGACTTTAGGCAACCAAATCCAAGTTCAACGAAAACATCAAACCAGAAAACAAAAAACTAACTCTCTAATCTTTTCTACCTCCTGCTAATATCTGTTCTTCGGCTTCTTGAAGGCCCTAAAGCGCCGCTCTTTGCTTCTTCATTTGCCCCCATTAATCATCGAACTAATGGCTCCAAAAACTGATGAGACGATATTGATGATGATGATAGATAATCGAAGCCGGAGAGAGAAAAGATGAGTAATGGCCATGGCGTGGGTAGAAGAAGAGCCACAGATGCTCTAGTGCCCTGATTTTTTCGAGCTCTGTTCTTCGGTTCTAGGCAAAGAAACCGTCGAAGATGTTCGATACGAAGGACGAAGAAGAAGAGACCGAAGGGGGGGGAAGAGCTGGTCATGTGACCTACATGCCTCACGTAAGTGAGAAGACAGGCTGGGTCACGGTTGAACAAGGAGGTGGAGTTTGGGCCGGCCCAACGTAGAAGTAAAGAGATTGAGGTGCTATCTGGGTCGTAGCCCAGCGAGGGGAAGAAAGAGAGAAAAAACAAAAGATGGAGGTTAGACCGGTCTAGGCCTCTGTTTGCTTCTGGGCCACCTTCCCTTTCTTCATTCTTGATCCAATGCTTGTTCTAAATCCAAACCCTTTTTGATTCAACTTTCTCTCTCTCTTTTTTTTTTTCCAAGCAATTTATTTATTCTTTAAATTTCTCAAATTCCTAAAAAAACAAATAAAACGATATTAAAATCCTAAATTAATAATTTATTTTGAGCAATACTAGATAAAAAAAGGGTATAAAATATCGTAATTTACAGTTGAACAAATACCCACACTTAAGTTTTGCTCGTCCTCGAGTAAAATAAAATTAAAATCCTAGAAAAGAAAACAAAACGAAATCTTAACTCACTTTTGTAGGAATCACAGTTACACTTAGCATGTGCAATAAGCCTTTTAAACCCCTAGCTTACCCTAAGTGGACGAGTAAGGTCTCTTGAGGGTTTGAAGAAGATATACCAATAAAATCTATAAAAGAAAATAGAAACAGAAACTCGAAAATGTTTTTTGGTTTTTTTCAAAAATTAACATGTACAAAACTAGGGAAAGATATATACACATTCTAATCAACTAAATCACCCATGTAGCACAGTTATTGGCCTGCATGTAAATAAAATGTGCTCATCAAGGCTCTCTATCCCATGAACGACATCAAAGCACTAACTTTTCACCCCACTGTACATCAAGACTTGGAATACATCCTAATGCTCGTGTGCAATAGATTCACCAGAATCAAACTCAATCCCACTTGACTGATACAAACTTCATTATTGACTTATTAACGTAGGAAGTAAGCTTTTCCAGCAGCAGTATTGTCTCAAAGGATGACACCCAGTAACACATGCCTCAAAGGGTAATGTCCAATAGCGCATGCCTCAAACGGATACTTGTCATTTCAAATTTCATTTTATTTCCTTTTCTCTTCCTTCTTTTTGTTTTTTCTCATTTTGCAGTCTCATTTTTTTCTCTTTTCTTTTTTGTTCTTTTCTGAAAACAAACAAAAAACCAAAGTAATCGTGTCAAAAACAAGTGGGAGAGCCAATCATGGAAGACTAAGACCTTAAGATAATGATGAATGTATAAACAGGGATTGGATTACACATCGATAATGAACAAGTGGGGTTAGAAGTAGGGCTTAGAATGACACACCGAGGACAGAGACCTATCATACACATCACGCTTACAAACACACTAATAGTCAAAGCACAGGGGATTTAAGCTAATCAGAAAAGTACTAAGCTTCCCCAAAAATAAAACAAAAATCTTTTTGGATCTTCAAAGTTTTTCAATTGTTTTTTCAGTTTTTGTTTCCACCCCTACACCTAAATCTTACAATGTCCGCATTGGGAGTGGAAAGAAACATAAAATACAACCAAAAATTATATATATATATATATATACAAAATAAAAAGGAGACTCAAAAAGAAAGAAAAATACAGGACTCGAAAACTCAAAAAGAAAACAATAAAAGTAAAACAAAGCAACAAATATATACAAAGAAAACAAAATAAAACAAGGGGATAAAGAGGAATGTTTATACCAGGTTAGGTGCAGAAGTACACCTAAGCTATAGAATCTTGAAATCTGCTTGGATAGAGGCCAATGGAGCATCAACCACTCCATATCAAATGGAACATTGGTGCTCAAATCAAAACCTATTAGTGCACGTAGCATCTTATCGAACAAAGAAGCCCAACTCTCAGTAGAAGTAATGCAATAGAGATTAAAAAGTTGGAACCAAAATGAGTACATCCACCATAGCAATAAAGCACAGGTAAGGGCTCGTTTCAGCTTATCAAATGTATGGGCCCAAATATCAAACAGGCAGATGTAATTCAAACTAGCCAGCCGATGGGTCATTGGCCTAGAAAGTATATCATCATGAATGAGTGATATAGGCAAAACAATGGGTTCTAAATCCACAAGCCTTGTAATATCAAAAATCACGAGAGTGTACTCTAAATTAAAATTTTCAGCGACAATGGCCTCAGACTCAATAAATTTAGACTCGTGAGATTCAAAGAGGAGGTCAGTTTGGATGGGGTCAAAAGAAAAAGATTCATATTCAGCACAAAAACCATCATCAGAACTTCCAAGGATATCAAACTCATAAGAAAAAAATTCATATTGTGTATAAAGAATATCATCATTGAATTCAAAAGCAGTGGGCTCAACTTTCTCCTCACATGGCTCCTGTAAAGAAATAACTTCTGACTAGTCTAAATCATGATGTTTAATGTTAGACTTGATACTCACATCTAACTTACACGGTTTTCCAAGGTCTTCACCCACCTCACACTCACAAGAGTGATGAAAAAGGGCGGGTAGGTCGGAGGAAACTAGGATATCATCAGTGACAGCCTTAGGTGAGCTAGTGCAGGGTGCAAGGTCTTGTGATAGAAAAATAGGGAGATTACTCTCTTGTTCTAAACTAGGTAAAGACATGTCCTCATTCAAGTTAGGCCTAGCAAGATAAGAGGGATCAAAATCATCATAGAGACTAACTTCATATTTGGGAGATCCTAAACTAGAGTCAGGCTCACTATAAGTCTCCTTACTTTAATTGAAACATTAAGAGTATTTAGCAATCCTCACTTTCATTATCTCTAACATTGTATTAGTCAATTCATTAATCTTCTTTTCAAGACTTACACATTTAGCATCAACATAAGCACGATATGGACAATTACAAGCATCATGATTAGAAGAGTTACAATAATCACACAACACAGGAGGCATAGAAGAATAAGATGGGTCATGTGAATTTATAAAGTGATCTAGGTGGGAAGGATTAGCATGAAAAACAAACTCGTTATGAGTTGGGTATCCAAAATTATTTCTAGCTTATTCAAATGGTTTTTCAAAGAAATCTCAAACTTTATCTTGAGTTTTAGATAATAATCCCAATACACCCTAAGATAAATAGACTCAACATAACCCCAATATTCAAAATTTAGACCCACAGCAATCACCTCACAAATTTTCCATTTTTGAAAATTCTAATTCAATTAAGTACGATAATTGTTAAGTCTCGAAAGATAACTCCAAAAAGGTTGATGCGCATATGGTTTGGGCCGGCCCAGCGTGGAGGTAAAGAGATTGAGGTGTTGTCTAGGTCATAGCCCTGTGAGGTGAAGAAAGAAAGAAAAAACAAAAGAGGGAGGTTGGACCGGTCTAGGCCTCGGTTTGCTTCTGGGCTGAGCTTACCTTTCTTCATTCTTGATCCAATACTTAGTCTAAATCCAAACCCTTTTTGATTCAACTTTCTCTCTTTTTTTTCAAGCAATTTATTTATTCTTTAAATTTCTCGAATTCCTACAAAACAAATAAAACGATATTAAAATCCTAAATTAATAATTTATTTCAAGCAAATAATAGATAATAAAATGGTATAAAATATCACAATTTATGATTGAACATCCCCTTCAACATAGTGGGAAAGTAACGACATCATGTAGCGTCAACACGTCCTAGACGTACATCTATGTCTTGCAGACATTTAGATGATCGTCCGAATCAGTAGTTCCATCAAAGGGATCGATGGTTGGCATATTGACTTTCTTAGGGTGCGGTGCCTCCATAATCTCTCTACAGATTGGAATCGAGAAGAAAGGTAAGGAACCACTTTTCGATGAGTCACCAATCCTCAGCATGGGTGGCCAAGGATGACCTATCTCTACCAATGAAGAAGATTCATCGTGCTTAGATGATGCCTCCTACTTCTAGCCCTCCTTTTGGCTCCAACTGTTCCGAGATATGGCAGGGGCTATAAAGTGATTGGTTTTTCATTCATGTTCAGCCAGTAGACCTAGTTGGTGAGGGGTCTCTTTCTCTGGAGCTCCTTCACCTAGAGTAGCAAGCTCCTGATGATTCTTTTTGTTCCTTGTACCATCTAGGGCCCTTACTTTTGGATGTACCAGGTGTCACAGTCGTCCAAGAGGAAGCGATACCATTGTGTGCTCTTTAGAGGACTTGCTTATCTCAATGATCTTTTGGGCTTCTCCATCCCATAAGGTGCTCGACTTTCCTTAGGAATGTCAGTTCTAGTTCTGCTAGTATGGGGGAGTGTACGCTAGAGTAGGCTCATACTCCAACCCTCGAATGGGCTGTGGCTTATGCACGGGAGCATTAATCTTCTCACACGCCTCATGGATCACTGCCTTTTGTACCTTTTCGAGTTCCTCCCCTAACTGCCATGGGGTGAAGAGTTGTTTGGCAGGGGGTGATCAACTGAGTTTCTTAGCTGAATGCTATTGTAAGGAATTACCATGCTCCCTTAGTAAATTCTCATATGCTTTGCATCTACCGTTATATACTTGTTTTGGCATTTGAATCTAGTGTCAAAAAGTTTGGCGAACTTTCCTACAAATGACAATAATTTATTTCAAAAGAAACTTGTATGAGTGGGAGAGAAGCTCGGACTTATGCTTAGTTGACGTACCACCTAGCTAGCAGAACTGACATGTCTTCTCATCGATGACCTTCACGAAGGTCAACCCCGAATGTTTTTCCCAAGTAAGGTACTTCCAATGCTTAAGTCAGTCTTAGGAAAAAATGTAGTGAAAAGAGGAGAGAGAGGGCAGAGAGAACTTACTGTTATTGGATATGTGAGTTTAATATGTCAAGTCATAAATAGTAGAAAACCCCTCCATAATGGTGTAAGTTGGGCTATTTATAGCCTTGGAGTCAACAACCAAGGGTAGAACAGTTCAATCTATGAGTAAAATGACCATTATGCCCCTCCTAATGCCCGCTTTCTTCGGGTCAACCTTTGACCTACATTGCCTTGGTCTTTCCAATCACCGGTCATGGGATCCTAAATATCCTAATAAGCTTAAATAAAGGTTTATAGAAATCTCATAGAGGTCATATTAGAACTCTCTTATTGCCTAAGGAGAGTTATTTTCCTACTTTACTTAGTTTTCGAAGATAGTTGCTCTTTATTAGGAGATTGCATGAAACTCTTTCTATTCTTCCTTCCTGTGGGGCAAGCTAAGTCAGCGAACGGACAACTTTAGAGGCTTTTGGGTTAGCCCAAGGCCCAACTACCAGAGCTATGCAAATCACAATTATTTAATTATTTTCTTTATAAAAAATTTAAAATAAGAACATATGCATTAAAATTAATTTTCTATGCAACTAAAAATAAAGCTAACTATTTCTCATTACGTACTACTAGTTTTTTTTTATGTAGCTCAAAATCCGTACATAAGTGTAACGTGCAAACAAGGTGTCTACGGTGCAAACAAGGTGTCTACCCACCCCTTGCTTAACAAATCGAAAGTTTTAAAAAATTGTTAGCGGCAATTGTTTATATTTCTCTTACATCTTATCCTCATACATATGTTTAATTTGGAAGAAAAAAATATTAATTATTACAATGAACTATGAGAAGATATTAAAAAAAAATATGAACTATTGTCACTAACGATCCTCACATTAAAATATGGCTTTTTATAACGAGAATGTTAAATTATATTAAGACCCTATTTGGTGAGAAAAACTAGAATGGAATAGAATCAGGACTTGATACCTGGAGGATTGGGGATGAGACTCAAATCCTGAACTTAGGTATTTGACAGAATTAGAATGGAGTCATATATTCCAATCCTTGCTGTTTGGTGATTGACTACGAAATGGAATCAGACCTTTTCATTTTCGAAATTTTTTATGTAATTATAATTTTTTTAATTATTATAATTTTTACTTTAAAATGAGGTTTGTTACTTTGTTTCCTAACCATTTGAGATTTGAAAATTATTGTATATATTTATAATTAGTATTTTGTACTTTTCTTGTAATTAATTATTTGCAAAAAAAGTAAGGGCTTAGCTTCAAGCCTCAAATACTAGTGTGCAAACCGTATAATCAAATCATAAAATGGACCTATCAATGCTAGTACTACTGTTGGGTTTTCAAGCCAAGCAAACTGATCATTCTCTAGCTTGAAGTAATAGAGCAGTGCTTTAATAAATAAAAAATTAAGACTAATTTTAACCTAGAAAATACCTCAACATATTCAATAATTCAATTTGATTTCTTCAAGATATCAATAATTCAACATAATAAATTGAAGGAAAAAAATAAAAAGGGAAAATATGAACAACTTATTCCAAGTCTAAGAGACCATGGCCTCAATTTTATCTCTCCCTTCTACATCATCATCATCATCATCATCATCATCACTAATAATTCAACACATCAAACTGAAGAGGAGGAAAAAAGAGAAGAAGAGAAGGATGACCAGTAATTTCCTATAAGTATAGTGCACGGCCTCAGCCTCAGCTCTCTCCTTTCTCTCTCTCTCTCTCCCCCCCCCTCTCCCCAATTTGCGAGTTCCTTCCCTTGTCTTCATCTTTAGGAACGCATAATTTTATAACCCCCCAAAAAATCAGATTAACTAACCCCAGAGAAAAATGATAATTCTCTTTCATAAAACGAAAAATTACAATTTTTCTAAAAGGTAATTCAACAGATCTCGCATTTCATCTTCCTTATTTTCGTCGTCTCCCCTCATCTCTCGTAATCACCTTTCTCCCTCATCCTCGGTGCTCTCTCCCACACTCTTCCATGAAATTGAATCAGGGCACCATGCTTGCAGCGTTGGTGATGGAACTTCTATGGTCGTGGAAAAGGCAGCTAAGTAGCGGCAAACAACTCCTCCCTCTCCCTCATTGTTTATATAGGTTTTTGGTTGAGAATGGTTAACGGAAAAGGATGACACATGAGACTGATGGAAAATTTTTTAAAAAAATTATTTTTCTTTTATTATTAGAACAATAATCTGATCCCCTCAAGGATGGAAACTTGCTACCCTTCATTTTGGGGGTTCAAGTCCCTTGATGTTTAGGGAGAACTTGATATCAAGTTCTTTTTTCTTAAATCCCCTTAAACCTATCACCAAACAATAAGGAATGAAACTTGAAATTTGGATTTAAATTCTAGTCTAACTTATGTCATTAGATGGACCCTAATTGTGGGCTAAACGAATGCCAACTAGGGGCCCCCAATCTAATCAAAGCCCCTAAGGGCTACGGCCGTAATAAATAAAGGGAAAATTACCAACATAAAGTCTTTAATTTTTATATTATGCAAAGGTGTTGATTTATCTTAGTTAGATGTAAAGAGGAAGCTAAAGACATGCTTGACTGTTATGCCCCTCTATCTGCTCTTCTCTTTCCCCAATAATCTTTTGTTCCCCACCCTCCTGTGCTCCTCTTTGTCCCTGACCTTCCACCTCTTCCCCTATACTTTTCCTCCACATTGGCTGCTAATTAACTACTTGTGCCCGCCTCAAATCTCAAAGTTATCTCTCTCCGATCTAGAGAAGTATGTTGAAGAGGTCCTAGAACATGGTTTCAGTGGCAATAAGGTGGAGGTTAAACGGTGGTGGAGGGTTGCAATAGTGAATCCCTTGTCATGTGAAAGAGTGGCTCCATTAACTGGGAGCAATTTGGGGTGATTGATAGCCAGCAATGCCTCGTGGAGAGGTCGAAAGAGGGGTATAACCCTATGCCCTGTTGCAGCCAAGGTAAAGAAGGCACTGAGAAAGAGAGCATTGAGACAGTGGGTTGTGTTAGCGTCGAGTGGTGGGCGATTCAATGGTCAACGGTGGCTCATTCACAGGTATCCTAAACTCTACTTATGCCCCTATTCTAATTTAAGCAGAAGGAAGCAGAAGCATACGGGACAGCAGGATAAATCATTGTTTTCCTACTTTTTTTATCATAGTTTTTCTTATTTCAATCAATATGATTTTGAGTATCTTATATTTTTTAAAGACCTCTTGAGTATCTTAGTTTATTTAGCAAGAAAATCAAATTACTTTACTGTTTATTATATTCCATTCATATTATTATTTCCTATATATAGTTCTATCTAAATTTAACTTTAACCACAGTCCAAAGGCAATTGAAATTGACTAATATTTTACACAAATAATTTAATTTTTTATTTTTTATTAGCATATACACACAAACTTTAAATCTATACCCTAAACTCTAACCCTGTACTGTAAATCGCAAACCTTGATCTTAAACTCAAGATGAGAACTTTGGACTCTAAATGCTAAATTTTAAACCCAACAAAGCATAGTCTTGATGTGTGCCACTGAGCGTATCAAGTGTTGTATCTACAGACTACATATGCCAACTTAAGTTGACCGAGTATGTTAATCTAGTTTGACTGAATATGCCAACCTAAGTTGATCGCATATGTCAACCTGAGTTAACTGGATTGTACATATACATAGGTACATGAATCTTGGACTTATCTTACTTTAGGCTCCACTTCAGGCTCCTTATTTCATCTTTCTTTTGGGTACATTGAAGTTTTCTTTAGCCAGAATCATCACAATCTTGTCAAAAATATTAAATCCAAGCATAAAGAACAAAAATGAGACAAAACCGCTAACTTATACACCCAAAAAAAAAAAAAAACCCTCATGGGTAGATAACTAATGACCTATAAAATACTGTACAAATGTGAAACACACCATTTGCGGCACTATGTTCATTAATTCTTGCTCTATTGACCTAAGGGCATCCCCAGTTAGAATTCCATTTTTTGGAACTCAGGCCTGCCATGTCAGCATGAGTTCCACTTGGATTCCATTCAATTTTTCAGCCACTGGAACTTATTTCAGAACAATTAATTGTCATGGAGCGCACAATTTAAACTTGACTTATTACTTTTTGTTTTTTATGTTGTTTTTGTGTTTTAACTTTTTTAACATGTGTGAATGTTTTTATTTTTCGAGAGTAAGGAATATTTATTTTTTGGACATAAAAATGTATACATTGATTTTAATTTTTCCTATTATTATTTTTTTGTATTTGTTTTCCAACAAGTAAAAAAAATAGGACTGAAAGTACAATTCAATTAAAATCTAATACAAAGGAAGGATTGCAATTGAAACACAAATTACAACATAAAGATTGGACACGTTCAAAAAAACACATCACGAACGTTCAACTATTTTTATAAAAAAAATTACAACGCCAAATATCGACAAATAACAGAAAACAACTACGTTTGCGATGTTCTTCCGTGTGTTGCCTCCATATTTCTTCGGCCAAGTCGGATTGAAGACGTGCATGTAAGTTTGAGTTATGAACCTATTGTACTCTACGAAGGTAGGCTGCATAACACGGACGATGGTTCCGTTCGACATTAGGTTGCGAGGTGTTGTCCTCCACATTGTCATATTCAAAACTGAGGTCGTATGAATCACGCTCGTGCTTGATGATCATGTTGTGGAGTAGAATGCATGCCTTCATTATCATACCTAATTCAGCTTTGTCCATGTTTCGTGCAGGACCACGGATGATGGCGAAGTGAGCTTGTAGAACCCCAAATGCTCTTTCCACATCCTTCCTAACAGATTCTTAACGTTCAGTGAATAATTTTGCGTTGGCTCCTTGAGGAAGGGGGATGGTCTTCACGAAGGTAGCCCACTTCAGATAAATACCATCAGACAGAAAGCACCCAATGTTATACTTGTGACCGTTAACAACATATTCACATTTTGGAGTCGTACCCTCGTACACCTCTTGAAGAACATTGGATTGGTGGAGGACATTTAGATCACTGAGGGTGCCCGGGCACCCAAAGAATGTGTGCCATATCCAAAGGTCGTAGAAAGCAACAGTTTCAAGAATCAAAGTCGGAACTTTGTATACTCCTTTCGCAAATACTCCTTTCCAATCCGTGGGGCAATTCTTCCATTCCCAGTGCATATAGTTGATGCTCCCTAACATATTCGGAAAGTCTCGGGCTTCTGCCACTTGTAATAAACGATCAACATCAGCTTGTGTTGGTTTTCTTAGGTATTCTTCCCCAAAAACTCAAACGAGCCCAGCGGCAAAATTTTTCATGCATTCCATAGCTGTACTGTGACAGCCCACGACCACCCGCCATCGAGGTATTGTACGCTTTGGGGCTACACAGCTCACACCAGGGCATGTCTTTACTAGTTTCCAGGAGATGTATCAAAGAGCAGTTAAAATAGCCCGAGTCATAGAAGAGACTGAGGCTGAAGGTCGGCAAATGGGCTTAGCCAAAAGGAAATTTGGCCCAGGAGGATCCAGCACCCAAGGGAACAGTAAATCCCGAAACTTCAACAACCGGGGCAAGGAAGTACAAGTTACGCCAAAACAAGGATTGAACCCTACAATCAATGTGGGCGTATGCATTCTGGTCGGTGTAGATACGGTATGCAAGAATGCTATGGGTGTGGTGCTACAGATCACAAGATTGCAAACTGCCCCAAAAAGGCATGGAATCGGCAAAGCAACACACAAGTTTCAGGCGCGGGAAATAACCCAGTCTCGCAGGGAGGCCGCCCTCCTACGAATGCAACTTCGGGGAGCAACAGAGGTGGAAAAAGGCCGCAAGTAGGTGGTCGAGTATTTTCTCTAAGAGGTGAAGAGGCAGAGGACCCCACTGTTGCTGTATCAGGTACCCTCCTTATCAAACGCCTTTATGCTCATGTTTTATTCGATTCAGGAGCCACATATTTTTTGGTAAATCCTACCTTTGCAAAGAAACTTGCCAGCAAACCTAGTGAAATGGATGTGCAACTGTATGTGACTACTCCCTTGGCATCTGTTTACTACACTGATCTTGTTTTCAAAAACTGTACTGTTCAGTTGGAAGGAAGAGTTCTCCTTGTAGATCTAGTACAGCTAAACATACAAAGCTGAGATGTTATTCTAGGGATGGACCGGCAAATTAGGCATGAAGTTACTATTGATTGGGAAGGGAGGCTAGTTACCCTCTCGACCCCTGACGGAGAAAGAGTAACCTTTACGTTTTGTGGTGGAAGAAGCCACATCTGAGGAAAGGGTGTCGGGGTTATCTGTGCACAATTAAAGCCACAGAACTAAAGGACCTAGACCTGAATGAAATTTCAGTAGCCAAGAAGTTTTCACAGGTGTTTCAAGAGGTACCGGGGCTACCACCCGACCGAGGAATCGAGTTTACCATAGAACTTGTACCTAGAACTGCCCAATATCCAAGGCACCTTATCGAATGGCACCTGCTGAATTGATGAAATGGAAAACTCAGTTACAGGAGTTGCTTGATAAGGGGTTAAGTCAACTTAGTGTTTCACCCTGAGGAGCACCATTGCTTTTGTGAAAAAGAAGGATGGGAATTTGAGGTTATGTATCGACTATCGAGAGCTAAACATGGTGATGATTAAGAATAAATACCCCGTGCTACTTCTATCAGATGAGCAATTTCGAGGACGAAATTCTTTTAAGGGGGGAAGAGTGTAAGGGCCGCACCTTCAGTCTACTACTACTAACTGTTTTAGTTACTGAATTTACAAAACTGTGTTTGAATTATTTTTCAACAAGGGTGTTAAGTCAACTGTATGCGTTTTTAACGACTAATTTCATTGAAAAGATCGACTATATGATTTATGTTATTAATGACGTTACTTATTTATAAATTATTGAATTGATGCTAACCCGAGTTTTTAAAATTGTTTTCGTTTTATTTAGTCGATTCTAGAAGTCTAGCTTGAAATTTTAGTTGTGGGACGCTTCACCTCGAGTTTAGTCTAATCGCTAATAAGTTTGGGGTTGGAACCTAGCTGAATTATGTTATTTGAGCCCAAAAAAAAGAGAAAAGAAAATTAGACAAAAGGGGGGCATTTCGGGCCTCAGGCACCGGTGAACCCCCGACACCCCTCTTTCTCTCTACTCGTTCGCTCTCTCTCTCTCTCCCCAAGCTTGCTCTCTCTCTCTCTCTCTCTCTCTAGGGCCACCGGTGGCCGTTTGGTATCACCGCTGACCGCCACCTGTCGCCGGCGAGAGAAAGGGACGCATGGTCCCCTCAGCCCACGACAACCACCGCCAAAAGCCACCAACCATCGCCCCCCCACTTCTCACGACCAAGGAAACCGAAATCCACGCGTCTAGCCAGCCGAAACCGGCCACCCACGTGTTGGAATCCGGCGACCCACACCCTCTCGGCCTCCCTTATAAATTGGGGGCCGAATTTGAGCCAAAATCGCCCAAAATCGGCACAAATTCGGGAGATAAGGTCTGGGTTTTGCAAGCAATCGGGCTGGGCTTGGGTTCAGCAGATTAGGATGCGCCTTTGCTGTTGTTTGAGTTGAAATTTGATTAATCCAAGTAAGTGTTTCTCCCCTCCTAAGCTATTACTATTTTCGAAAATGTTTTTCAGCAGATTGATGTTGCATATCAGATTAGGGTCGGCTAAATTCGTTAGAAATGTCAAGAAGTGAATTAGACATGTTTAGCTCTGATTCGAATCAATTTAGTTAATTTATGCCTGAGATTGTAATTCGAAGTGAATTATATACGTTTAGTTTCGATTCGAATCAATTTAGTTAATTTATGCCTGAGATTATAATTCGAAGTGAATTATATATGTTTAGCTTCGATTCGAATCAATTTAGTTAATTCATGCTTGAGATTGTAATTCGAAGTGAATTATATATGTTTAGCTTCGATTCGAATCAAATTAGTTAATTTATGCCTGAGATTCTAATTCGAAATGAATTATATATGTTTAGCTTCTAATCGAATCAATTTAGTTAACTCATGCATGAGATTTTAATTCGAAATGAATTATATATGTTTAGCTTCGATTCAAATTAATTTAGTTAATGTATGCCTGAGGTTTTAATTCGAACTGAGTCATGCATGTTTAACACCAATTTTAGTAAATTTAATTAATGCGTGCTTGAAGGGTCGACTTGAATAAGTAACTACGACACAACAAATGATTGCATAAAGTTGTATTATGCTTTAATGACATAAAAAGGGATTGAATGGTAACCTCGATTTAATAAATGGATACCATGAGACGCATTATGCTTAAAGGGGCCTAAATAGGTTCGATTAGTAAGTTCGATGTAAATAACGAATGCTTGGATTCGCATTATGTCTAAATGACCTAAATGGTTCGAAATAGCAACAGTGATATGATAAACGGAAGCTTAGAACCGTATTAGGCCTAAATGACCAAGTTAGCCTAAATAAGTGAGTCGTTTTATGTTTAAATAGAGACTCGATTCTTGTTAAGCTTAAACGGTATGAATAAGCATGCTTAGTAAAACGCCTGAATCGCTTTATGCCTAAAATGACCAAAACAGCCTAAATTGAAGTAGACTCATGTTATGCTTAAATAACGTAATAGGCTAAATGTAACTTAGAGTCAATGAATGAATGCCCGAATCAACGCTTGTCTATTCAGTTGAATTATGCCTATACAATAGCTTTAGACATAGTATTTGGATGACGAACTGAGCATGTTTATGTTCCCTAATTGCCATACCTAAATGCAATCATGTTTCATGCTTAGTTGGTTGACCTAACATGTTAGATGTGCATGGTTATAACCGTTGGTTGCAGCGGTCTGCTAATTGTTAGTTGTTTAATCGGTAAGTCCAGCATTGGTAAGTTGCATAAGTTATGTATCGCTTTTCAGTATATCATAATGATTAGGATGCTAGATTGTGAAATTGAAATCGAGTTGGTACTTGGATGGTTCGAGGAAGAACTATGAGTGGTTCGAGGTCCTTGTGGTACGGTGCTTATAAGGAGGGAGCCTGGGTTGTAAATTAACCGCAATCGTGTGGATTGTGAGGCCATGTGTGGCTCATTGTGTTGTTGAAATGATTATGAAGTGTTTGAATATAAGACGTGTAAATCCGTTTCCCTTTTATATGTCTAAGATGCATTATGTGTGAAAGTGCGGTGATTTGACAAAGAACGTTTCTCGTATTTTCAAACTAATAATAGCCATGATTGATAGCAAGCAATGACCTATTTTAGCTATGCAAACAGTATTTGGGAGTGAACCTGCTTGAACGGGGGAATCCCTAAAACGTTTTAGAAAAGTGTGAGATATATGATAAATGATTTTACCAAAAGAAGCGACAAAGTTACTAGCCGTTATGGCCGATACGCTTTAAGTTGGCTAAGATAATGTGCTGCGGACAATATGATATGATATGAATGATGTTGCCTAGGGAATAAGTCCTGGTACTCGAAGACCCCAGAAGACCCTGACGAGGGTAATATAATGGTCCGATATGTTTTGTAGCCATCCCGGGAGTAAGAGCTTAGTGTGAGCGTTAGGTCTCACTATGGGGTTTGAGAATAGATCTCACCCAATCAGCACCCTGTAATGATCTTATGCCATATGTATTTTCCTAATAAGCAAAGAAAGCACTTGGCACTTGGCCATTTTACATGTTTTGAATGAAAGAAAGTTTTTATGGGCCTTGGGTGGCCATATGGAATGAAGTACGAAAAGTTTTATAAGGGTCGTTGTACGACCAATACGAAATGAAATCTCCTTTAGAAGGACAAGAGTCTCAAGAGGATAAGAAAATATTTTCAATGAAAGAAAGAAAGTTTTCAATGAATGCTTAATGAAATGATTCTCAAGCTTGTTTGAATGTGGATTCTAATATCATGTGAACTCACGCTTTTTCTACTTTAAGTCTATTTGATTAAACATGCATGCGTTGAATAGGAAAGTTTTTAAGGCCTTAAAGGATCCATGAATGAGTGAATGAATGTTTAACATGTGAATAGCCTAGCGTGTGAAAGATCTATGAATGAGAACATCTCTCCTGAATGACTGAATGAATGAAGGTTGACATGTGAGTGGTCCATAAATGTGTCATATAGCTTAATATAATGTTTGGTAATACAGAAATGCTTGGTATGTGGTTAATCCAAGTAGTATTGCTTGCAATGGTTTTGTTTTAGGGAGTGGAGGAACACTCACTGAGCATGTGGTGGCTCACTCCATTTCCTTTCCCCATTTTCCCCCCAGGTGATGAATAAATGGAAGAACCTGTTTGCCTTCTAGGACTACTAGCTGTTCATGCAGATGTGCCTGTGATGTGATGCTGTGAAGCTGCCTGAAGTGATGTTTTGGTTAAGGAAGTGCATGAGTCGAGCATGTAGTGGCTCTGGTAGTGTTAACTTATGTAAATTATTGTAATAAGTGTTTGTAAAGGCTTAAGCCTCACTTGCAAGTGTGTGACTCGCTGGGAACTTCTAGTTTAGTTTGAGTTTTGGTTAAAATGCCACAGGTACCCTAAAGTTCATAATGAAAACACTAGAAATATTGTAATTATAGACGGAACTCTTGCAGTTCCGTTCCAGAATTCCCTAACTAAATTAAAGTTAGGTAAAATCTTAAAGAAAGCCAATAGAAGAAGAGCCTTAGGGTCTCCCTTGGGGGATCTTGGCGGTGTAACATCCCTGGTAGGTAGCGGGGGTGTTACATTGGGTGGTATCAGAGCCATAGGTTGCACTAGTGTGAGCTGTGTAGCCCCAAAGCAGACAATACCTCGATGGCGGGTGGTCGTGGCCTGTTATAATCGACAAAAGTAAGGCATGGGTGGATCCCATCATAGGATATTTGCGTGATGGAAGCCTACCGTAAGACCCAAAAGAGGCTGGCCACTTTAAGAAGATATTTGAGTAGGTCATGCTATAAAAAGGGCTCCTCTACGAGAGATCCTTCTCACTTCCTCTCTTAAGATGCACTGCCTTAGAAGAAGGTAAAAGAATTGTAGAGGAGATACATGAAGCAAAGTGTGGATTGCACATTGGAGGCTAAAGCCTGACTATAAAGGCACTAAGTACTCGGTACTACTGGCTAACACTTTCATTGGATGTAATAGAGGTTGTAAGGAAATGTGATAAGTGCTAGCAATTTGCCCCCTACACAACCAACCATCCACCCCTCCTACGATAATAGATTCCCCATTGCCTTTTGCAAAGTGGGGCATAGACATATTAGGTCCTTTCCCAAATGCAACTGGGCAACACAAGTTCCTTTTTGTGGCCATAAACTAGCTCATTAAGTTGATAGAAGCAGTATCATCCATCACCGATAGGGGAGCTCAGAAGTTCATTAGGAGGAACATGATCACAAGGTTTGGGATAGCAAGGGCAATGGTCTTTGATAATGGTTATTAGTTTGACATTGACAAGGTGCGAGGTTACTATGCTAAATATAGCATTCAAACAATATTAGCAGCTATCGTTAGACCCCAAATGAATGGCTAAGCTGAATTTGCCTCCAACCAGATCTTAAATCGACTCAAGAAGAAGTTAGATGATGCAAATGGGTTGTAGGTTGATGAACTCCTGAGCAGACTATAGTCCATATGGACAATTGAGAAGAGTGCTACAGGAGAGGCTTCGTTCATGCTTACCTATGGCTCTGAAGTCATGCTTCCGATAGAGGTCTCCATCCACACTTATCAGCTAAGCACCTTTCTAAAGGAACTCAACAACAAAGCACTAAGGGCAGCACTCAGCTTGCTACCTAGAGTGAGGGGTGATGTATACCTTAGCGAAACGATAACCAAGGTCAGGATTACTTAGTTCTACAATCACAAAGTCAAAGAGAGACTCCTCAAGAAAGGTGATCTGGTTCTAAGGAATATGGAAGCTACCATAAAAGGGGGAAATCTAAGGGAAGCTCACTCTTAATTGGGATGGTCCATATATGATCATGGGGGAAATGTGCCCCAAGACATTCAGGCTTGCAAGACCTAAGTGCCAAGAACCTTAAACTCCCTCAACCTTAACAGGTACTTACATGATATATGTGAGGGGTTGGTTAGATAGTCTACGTCTAAGAAAAGCCTGTTTTAGAATAATGTATGGGTTATGTGATTGATTGACTACTAATTTCATTATTTATGAATTTTAATTGATGATAGTTTCTTTGTATTTGTTTCTTGATTGTTTGTTGTCCAGTTTTTGGGGATAGAAGGAATAAAATGGTAAATTTAACCAAATAGAACAGATGCAAAACTCACAGAAAAGTAACAAAACTTAACAACAAACCTGACTGGCAATCAGGATATGCTGATGCAAGTATCATTTAGACCAATTAATGTTCAAACTTAACCTATGAATACCATAATAGGCAATGGGGACGATAGGCCATAAACGCTGCAACCAAACTCATCCTGCCCCATTAAGGAAGGGGTATAATAGAACGCGAATGTTTGGTTAAACAATATGCTAATGCAATGATAGGGAATGATAGGGCATGGACCTTGCAACTAAACTCATCCTAACTCCCCAAGGAAAGGGACCAACCGAGCGGAACAGTTCAGATGAATTGCACTCCAATGTAAACTTGGTTAAATAGAAGGCATCTTGGTTGGGGTAAAGTGTGACTATTTCCTTTTTCCATAAAACTTATCCCTAAGGGGATAAACAGTGGGATATGACTTAGATATACTTAACTAAGTAGGCCTTGTTATATGGTGGCAAGGGCAACACATTTTAGCCCTTAGGGGGCCTGGAGCTGTCAAACTGATGAATTGTAAACAAGAGATGAGCTCACCTCGAGATTAAGAAATGCATTAATATCCTAAGCAAGTGACAACTATATATAGCCAAAGCGATAACTTCAATAACATATCATAAAATAGACACCCAAACATGAGAGGTCATCATGCAGCTAAGTGTGAACAGGAGATCTAGCTCCCAATGAGCCTCAACCTTCCTATCAATGGATGCATTGTCCTCTTTCACTTCGACGACCTTAGTCTATTTCAAGAGGTTATGCAAATCTTCCATGAAGAGCTTATTACCCTTATCATACTTCTTAGAGTCCTTGGCCGTAATCTTTTTCAACACCTCGGTCCCGTTCTCAAAAGAAGTGGTAGCGGCATTAAGCTAATCCTTGAAGGCCTTGGTCTGCATTAGAGCCTTGTCCATCTTAAACTTGCACTCTTAGTCCCTTAGGTTCTAGGCTAGCTTCTAGATCTTATGCATGTCATACCTGATCATTCCCCTGTGAGACTCAATATCTTTCTATTGTGCCTTGCCTACTCCCTAAGAGAGTTGAGCTTGACCTCTGTAATGCACTGGGAAAGGACAAAGCAAAGGGAAGAGAAGGCATGAGCCGCACCTGAAAAACACCAAGGGAAATGACAACAACAGATAAAAATTGAATGAAATAGTAAGAGTTAACCTTTATAAATAAGAATGGCTACCTCCATAAAGTAGACTTGAGTTACCTCCAAGGTATTAGGGACCTCTTCTTAACCTTGAGCTGGTGCAAGTTCCTACTTTTGGACAAGTCGCCAAATTATCGCCACCATCCCCTCATAATCTACCAAGAGAAAGGAACTCTTCCCCTCCAAAGGCTGGTTGCTAGTTGGGTTGGAAACTAGCAAGACAGCCCTCCTCTTTTTCGTAGGTGGAAGGCTTAAAGGACTGCAGCTCGTCACTCCTTTTCTTGGAGCGTCGTCAGGTTGGGAGGCCACTCTTTTAACTTAGTTAGGATGCATCGAAGCCGTCATCCACTCCAATACTTGGTTCTACATTTGTGATTCCGATGTGACAAATGTGTTATATTGGGTAGAAATATACTTCAGGGGTGGGGCACGCTTAATGGCGTTTGGCTTGTGCTGCCATGAAGGAGAACATACCGAAGGTAGACTCTGGACCTGTCGGATGACATATTCTTTGACTTGCTTCTCCATCCTTACATTATCAAGGTGCCTCCTCTCTTCCTTGGTCAACTTACCCTTAATCCTGATCAATATATCGATTGCCTCCTCTGCAAAATGTAAGAGTCAAATTAGTAAAGTTAGAAAAAAAGGAATATAAAGCAATAGAATAAACGATAATAAAGTCACCATAGGTGATAGCCAAACAAAGCCCAGCAGCACAAAGTAACACAATCACATTTGAATATCATCCAGAGAGGAAGAAATTGAGGATAGATAGAGTGAACGAGTCGAAAATAATTGATGGTGGCCATCTCCTTCTTCCCACGGATGGTGTGGTGCTTATTCCTACTCTTGGTTGGATCCTTCTTATTCCATATGGGGTTTGTTTAATCCCCATTAACCTTCTTGACACACATGAACTTATACTTCCACCCATGAATAGAAGAAGTTTGTATAAGTTCGATAAAAAATCAAGGCGGTTGATAATTCGGTACCAACCTTTCCCCCATAGTTCTTATTATTTTGCTGAATCCTATGGATATATATGAAAGAAAGTGTGTACACTCAAGATTTTAAACTCACATTTGGCAACAAAAGGGAAATGGAAAGGATTGGTACCTTAGTAAGTGCCGAAGTGAAGAAACTCCTTTCTCAACTTTCTCTCTCTACCTTTTTCTCTCTATGATCGTTGAGAATGATGCATGAATAACAATGAGGAATAAAGGGAAGAGAGTTACGAATATAAGCACAACTCACTCATCGAGATTTGTTCCCAAATCCAATGGCTGATGTCAGATGTCGTGCCACTTAGTAAGATCTTAAATAAACATAAGAAAAGGTGAAAAGTCTATGTGGAATTAGGTTGGCCGAATTTAGAGGATCCCTTCTCTATATTCGGCCTAATCGAACTAGAGATGGAGGGACATCCCTCTCTATCTAGCCTAGCCGAATTGGAGAGGGAGTGTCTCTTCTCTTAATTCAGTTAGCCAGATTGCAAAGGGAGGGCCTCTCCTTTCTACTGGCCCTAATCGAATTGGAGTGAGAGGGATCCCCTTCCTATTTGGCTCAGCTAAATTGGAGACGAAGGCCTCTTATCTCTATTTAGTCCTGCAGAATTGGAGGGAAAGCGCGTCCTCCTCTATCTAGTCTAGCCGTACTATAGGGGTAGTGCCTTCCCCTTCTATTTGGTTCAATAGAATCAGAAGGGAAGGGACTCTCCCCTCTATTCGGCTCAGTCAAATTATAGGGGGAATGGCTCCCCCTATTTGGTCCAGCTAGATTGGGAGGGGAAGGACTCTCCCCTATATTTGGCCCAGCTGAATTAGAGGGGGACCCAGTTGAATTAGTGAGGGAGTGCCTCCCCTCCTATTTGGTGCAGCCGAATTGGAGCTTTATCCTGTTTTGGTCTAGTCCGAATCTAGACAGGATAGACTAGTAGATCGAATGGGGACCAGATAAAAAGTAAGAGTTTTTTTTGGCCTTTCACACTCCTCAGCCCCTAACTTGAGACTCTAGTTAGCCTTGTCTATTTTCTTTTTCATTTAAGCACCTTCTGAGTTCTCATGCCTTTTATGCTCCCTGACTCCCTCAATCCCCCACTATTGTGACCCCCAGGCTTGTCAACTCCTCCATCTCCTTAACTCCAGCCTTAATGTCTCAGTCTTGCAGTCTACGCCAAGCTGCCACTGCATCTGAATCAACTCCTCACTACCTCTCGCTCAGTCTCTCACACGTTCCTATATAGGTTTCTCTAGGTATGAGTTGACTTCTGAGTACCTATTTGCTTCTTGCCTTCCTTATTGCAGTAGCACAAATGCTATCATAGCATCTATCTAGTATCACTATGATTTTGCTTTCTTCTTGTTGTAGGCACTAAAAAAAATGTGTGCCATACCAAGACATGAAGTTACATTAGTAATTTGGTTAAGCCTTTTAATTGATCTAATGAAGCCTAAATTGAGTCACAAGTCATGGCCTAAGCCTAATTTGACTCCCAAGTCAAAGCTCGCTTAAAGATAAAGTCGACTTCTAAGTCAAGGATCAATCAAGGGCCCCATTATTTATAGGTCAAAGCCAATTGAGGTTAAACCCTTGATCCAACTTAATGGTCAAATCGACACCTCACTAGACTACCAAGACAACAAGTTGGTTACTTAAGTGCAAAATCTATGTAGACTTCTAAGTCAAGTCGACTCAAATTGAAGCCTAATTGTAGCCCAAAGTAGGTAAAGGTGCCACTTGACCTTTAGGGGGAAGGGGGAATTTTCCTTTAGATAGACCCTTACCCTGCTTTATTCAAGGGTGGATATTCTGAGAATTCACTAAAGCTCAAACAGACTCTCTTGGAAGGAATATTAACAAGCACCTGAAGCACGTGCGCTCTTCTCTAGATGATCAACTACTTTTCTTGATTGAGATCAAGCCACTTAGACCCATTCTCAAGATAAAGTTCATTCAGATTCATCCAAGGAGATCAAATCATAAGATTACTTTAGTTGTATTCAATATAGAGATCGTGCCCATATATACAGTATCAATACAAAAATTCAATTTGTTACTTGATTTCTTATCTAATTTATTTTATGCTTGAAATTTGTGTTTGCAAATTCTTAGGGCTCTCGGTGGGCTATCTGTACCTCTCATCTCTTTCTCCTAAAAAAAGACTTTCAAGCTTCAATAGCTTCCTCTTCAGAAAAGACATAGCCATGAAGAACGTTGCCTCTTAATCTTCAAAGAAGAAGAGCACCAAATCTTTCTCTGATATATCCTAAAAATTGATGCCACCTCTAGTAGGCAAACTCAGAGAATGAAGACAAGAATGGAAAGAGCTGTTAGAGTGATCATTGCTAGGTAAACGTTGAAACCCACACCCAAACTCTAAGACTTGAAGATGAAGTAAAAAGTGTCTTATTGGATGGATAAAGTTCAAAACCTCACCAAGCTTCAATCTCCAATATGTAAAGTAGAAGGCTACTATAGTAATGGCTCTTCTTTGCCCTCACCAAAAGGGGCTCTATTGTCAGAAACTGAAGCTGAGTCCTCAAAAACTACTGTCATACCAATTATGATGATAGGTGCAACTAGTTAGGAGGAGGAGATGGCTAACATGAAGATCATTTTATAAAAATTCACCACGGAAAGTGAAGTAACGTAAGCACGCTTAAGCTTCAAGAGGAAAATATTGCCAAGCTAACTAAGAAGTTGGAAAAATATTGGGCTCAATCTTGCATAAATGACTCAAAAAGTAAAGAAGAGGAAAAAGCGTCTATTCATAGTGAAGCTTTCAATAATAAGAAGCAGTCAAAGAAAGGTGATAAGCCTAAAAACGACGAGTCTTTCAGATCAATGAATATTGAACAAATCTAACACTTGATAACAAATGTAGTTAAAGCATAATTAGGAGGAGGTTTATGCGGAACTCACCTATACATCAAGCCTTATAACAAAGGGTTAATGCTCTCTGCATGCCCTACAATTATTAACCTCCAAAGTTCCACTAGTTTGATAGGAAGGTCAACCTAGAGTAACATGGCACACATTTCATTAAGACATGCAATAATGCTAGCATGAATGTTGAACATATGATAAAGCAATATGTCTGAACCAAGGTATTGCCTTTAATTGGTATACCGACCTAGAACCCGGGTCCATCAATAGTCTGAAATAAATGGAGTAAGAATGCCTTAACAGGTTCTATAGTACCGATCTAGAATTGAGTACATCAATAGTGCAAAACAAATGGGACAAGAATTCCTTAACAAGTTCTACAGCACCCAGTGCACTGTCAGCATAATTGAGCTGACAAACACAAAATAATGGAAAGATGAGTCAGTTCTTGACTACATCAATCGCTAGTGTATGATTAGTCTTGAGTGCAAAGATTAGTTATCTGAAGCTTCCACCATTGAAATTGTACCCAAGGCATGGAGTGGGACTTGATGTACATCCTACAAATGAGTAAACCTAGGGCTTTCCAAGAATTGGCAACCAAGGCACATGACATGGAGGTGATGATAGCTAATCGCAGTGGCAACTCCTTCCATGCTACTAAACTGAAGAAGGAAAAAGTGGAATTCAAGAAAAATGTTAAGTTCTCTAAGAGCATGACTAAGGAGGCGATGTCCATCTTACAGTTGAATTTAAGAAAAATATTAGGTGTGCTAGATGACTTGCTCGAGAAGGGTGTCATTGAATTGCCTGAGCCGAAGCGCCCAAAAGAAGATGGGAAGACTATTGATTCTAAACACTGTCGGTACCATAGGGTTATCAGTTACCCTCTTAAAAAGTGCGTTATACTTGAGGGGTGCACCATGCAATTGGATAAGGATGGTAGGATCATTTTAGATTTGGATGAAATAAGAGAACCTGATCACACATCTATCTTATATAAGCATCACTCTTCATGTCAATAGAAGTTGAACCATTTAGCTTCCGTAGAGATATGTAATTTAACCCTTTTTTGGGAGGAGCTAGTCACAATCTAATTTGGGAGTTCGGATCCAGTAGTTCTCTCACCACTAATCCCATCATAACTGTCAAAGACCAATCTCGCATCAAGTACCTTTAAGACAGATGACAAAGTGTGGAACCTTATCGCCAAGCATATGTCAAGGAAGTGAAGGCAATCTCACCCACCATAACTTTGTTATGAGAAGTTTATAGTTGCCCAGGGGCATGAAGTTTGGTCCGTGGACCCATTTGACCAAAAACAATCCATCTTTATTGCCTTATGCGAATTCTTCCCAAAAGGATTCTTTGATAAAGTGGTTGTCAATGTGACTACATATTTTGAATTTGATAGCAACAACGATGAGACAATAAAGAGTAGAATGCCAGAAAGGCACCTTCTCCCAAAAGGGACGACAAGGTCCTCACCTATTTAGAATCTTTATCAGTACACATGAGTTGACCGTAAATTTTTCAGTTACCAGAGGAGATGTGTGAACAATTTATTATTGCCATTCGCCATGCAAGGCTATATGCTAACAAGGTGAAGCATGCACCAGTTAGAAGCAGTCCTACCCAATATGCCACCTATAACACCGTCATGACATTCACCAACGATGACTTATTATTAGGGTCTGAACCATATAATTGCTCATTGTCACTGGATACATTTGGAGACAAATGGTTACGCAAATTCTAGTAGATGGTGGTTCAGCAGTCAACATTATGCCAAAGTCTACTATGAACGATTTAGGTAGCACCGTCGAAGAATTATCTAAGAGTCGAATGATGATACAAGGTTTCAATATATAAGAACAAAGTGCGATTGGTATGATTCGCTTAGAGTTGATAATTAATGACTTAACAGAGTCATTAATTTTTCATGTGATAGATTTCAAGACTTCATACAAGTTAATGCTTGGGCGTACCAAGCTATATGAACATGGAGTGGCAGCATTAACCTTTTGTCAATGTCTTAGGTACTATCAGGAGGGCGAAAGGAAGATAAATGGTGATGTTAAACCATTTATTATAGTTGAACCATACTTCATTGATGCAAAAATCTTCAAGGAAGATGCAACGTTGAAAGAAAGTATGTCAGCTGTTATATCCTCCACAGGGAAAGATAGTGTAAAGAATGACAAGGAGACTCATGTACCTTTAAAAGATGGTGGTGATTCCGACAACAAGCTTCAACACACAACGGAAAGAAGAAAATAAACAGACAATTTTAGTCTCTCCTGTCAAACAAACAATTATCACAGTAAAACCAGCAGCGCTAGTCTTTAGGTACATTCCTAAGTCCCATCGAAAAGATAGTGAATCACCATTTAGTGAATATACAATTCCCTAAAACACACCCAAGGCTAGCATGAAGTTTACGGAAACCAATTGTCACATTCTTAAAGCAATGGGTGTGCTTCCGGTTCATAAGACCAAGGCCTCCCTCCCTAATCTCATCGCTTCTTCGAAGGGATCACTCTAAGAAGAAAGTGACTTGCCAAGTATGCACACTTATGATGGGGTGTTGATCCAAATGCATACAAATTAATGAAGAGGTCTAGTTATGACTTTAGCAAGCCAACATCTCTGGGGCATGTCATTGAAGTTAAGCCTTATGGACTTAACGGTACGCAAAAGATAACACAGAATCAAGGGGGTAGAGTTACAATGCCTAAAGTTAGCCTTGATTACGTACCACCCCAACCCATAAGGATTTTAGGACAATGTAAAGACAAAAAATCACTCAGCCAATATATTACAGCTGAGGAGATTAATGATGGTAAGGGTGAAAATGCTAAGACCAACCCAAAGATATCAGTATTTGACAAGTTACAACCATCTACATCACGATAATACCTTTCTATGTTTAGCAGAATGGGAAAGGATAAAATCTTGAAACCCTCTATCATCCATAGGTTAAAAGGAGATAAGCAGCCTAAACCCTTGGTCTTTGGCAGAATCAAGAAAAGTAAGATGTCATCAAGCTCACCATCTTCACAAGAGAGGGATTCAGTGTTTAGCTACCTTGGCGAAACAAACGAAGTCTAAAGTTCCATTCCTTCATGTATAAAGCGTGTTTTTACTTTGGTTGTGAAGATGGATGGCTCTCTAAAAGTAAAGAGGTGTATGCCAGTTTTCACTAGCCATGGGGCTAATGGTAGCTTAAAAGAAAGAAACAAGAAGGAGAAATAAGCTTCTTCTAACCACGTCACAATTCAAGAGACTGATAACTTGGATTCTTAAATAGAACTCACTAAAGAACCAAAAACTTTCGTAGATGGGGGGTAAGCCATGGTTGATGAGCTAAAAGAGTTGAATCTCGGATATGTGAAAGAATCTTGCCCTATCTATATGAGCACCATGCTCATGCCCAAGGAAGAAGAAGATCATTTGAAGCTCCACTCCGAATACAAGGGTGTGTTTGTATGGAATTATAAGGAAATGCCTGTATTAGACCCTAAGGTTGTGGTTCATCACTTGCCTATAAAAAAGGATGTGTCACCTAAAAAGCAACCTCAACGACATTTTCATCCGTGGTTAATACCAGAAATCGACAAGGAGGTAAACAAACTTATTGAGGCTGGGTTTATACAGGAGGCGAAATACCTAACCTAGGTCGAAACATCATCTTAGTTAGGAAGAAGAATGGCCAACTTCGCATTTGTGTGGGATTTTGAGACCTTAATGATGCATGCCGAAGAAATGACTTTTCATTTTCTATCATTGAACTCATGATTGATGCTACCACCAGTCACGAAGCCTTATCCTTTATCGATTACACCACATGCTATAATCAAATTCAAATAGCAATGGCAAATCAGGAGGCCACAACATTTCACACATTGAAGGGCATCTTTTGCTACAATGTGATGCCTTTTGGCCTAAAAAATGCAGACGCGACTTATCAAAGGGCGATGCGAACTATTTTGGAACACATGTTACATAAAAAATGTGGAATGCTATGTGGATGATCTGGTGGTTAAGTGTAAAAAAAGATCAGATCATTTGCAAGATCTCCGCCAAATCTTCGAAAGATTACAAAAATGCCAACTAAAGATGAATCCACTAAAGTGAGCATTTGGTGTCATAGTTGGAAAATTCCTAGGTTTTGTTGTCCGAGATAGAGCATCGAAATTGACCAAGCTAAGATGAAAGAAATTTGAGACATGCCCCCACTAAAGAACCTCAAACAACTTCAGGATTTGCAAGAATGCTTGGTGTATATCAGAAAGTTCATATCAAGCCTCGCTTGTCACTGTCGACCTGTTAGTTACCTCATGAAAACAGAGGCACCTTTTGAATGGGATTGCTCATGTCAAAAGAATTTCGATAGCATTACAAAGTACTTGTCAAATCATCCGATGTTAGGGGCACTTGTTTCTGGTAGGCCTCTTATACTTTACATCATAGCGCAAGAGTGTTTAGTTGGAGCATTATGTGCCCAGGAAAATCTTGAAGGTAAGGAGAAGGCTCTCTATTGCCTACGTAGACATTGGTCGGGGCTGAACTTAACTACTCACCAATTAAAAAGATGTGCTTGGCTCTTATTTTTGGTGTTCAAAGTTGAGGCATTACATGCAAGCCCACACTGTGCGTGTATCTCCAAAGCTGATCCAATTATATCTTATCAAGGCCAATTTTGAATGGATGGCTTGCAAAGTAGGCGGTTATCTTAGAATAATATGATCTTGTTTATTAGCCATAAAAGGTTGCAAAAGGCCAAGCGTCAGTAGATTTCTTAGCAAATGATCCCATTGCTAATAATTGCAAAATGAATGATGACCTTCCCGAAGAAGAGGTATTCTTCATTGATGTTCTTCCATCTTGGGAAATGTACTTCAATGTCACTGCATGACATCATAGTGTAGGAGCAAGAGTTGTATTTGTCTCTCCTGAGAAGCACATTCTTTCGTATTCATTTGCACTAACCCAACCGTGCTCTAACAATATGGATGAGTACCAAGCACTTATATTAGGCCTTTAAATAGCAATTAAGATTGGGATAAAAGACCTCAATGTTTGTGATGACTCACAATCGTTCATCAACCAACTTCTAGAAGAATTTGAAATAAAGAAAGTTGATTTTATTCCATATCAAGCATGCCTTACGACTATTGGATAGGCTGCAGACTATTAAGCTAGAATATGTCCCTAGGAGCACCAATAAGATTGTTGATATGCTTGCAAACCTTGCAGCCACTTTGGCATTGGGGGCAGAAAAGACCATTACTAGTCCATTTTACGGTCAATGGATTGTTACATCAGTTGAGGATGAATGTGAAGAAGAAATCAAAGTAGTCTCTATTTGTAAGATAGATAAAGTAGATTGGCGCGAGCTACTTGTTGACTACTTAAAATATAAGAAGCGGCCAAGTGACTTGAGGCATAAAATAGAAATCTAATGGAGAGGCTAGCACTTTTTTTTTTTTTAAAATTACAAAGGAGCATTGTAAAGCTTGTCGAGAGCTACAAATTTAACCACTACTTCGGTTATTAAATACTTTTTATAGCATAGGAAATAGGGATTGATCCACGAGGAAAGATTGCTTTAAAAAGGCTAGCTTAATCCTAAATGATTTTACTAATCCAATTTATTAAATCTAATCTTAATAATTCTAAAATAATTAAAATCTAATGAATAAAAATCTGGAAAAAAAAACACCCAACGATGCTCCTAAATATTTTGGATTATATTTTGGAAAGAAAACAGTAAAAAGCTTTCCTAAATAATCTAGAAAAACAAAATCAGAATAGTAACTGAAATTCTAATTAAAATTCAAAACAGCAAATAATAATCAGAAAATAAATATTAAAAATGTCAAACAGTAACCTAAAATATTGTTCTTCAGGTATATAAGCTTATAACCCCTCAATTGTACCCAAATAATTCCAGAAAAATCAAATCAGAAAATTACCATAGAATATCAATGCAGAATATTAAATCTGAAATTAGAAATAAAATAATCTACATAAATATAAATACGAAAATAATCAAGAAAATCACTCTAATTCTAGGACACAATTTTCTGGACTTAACAATACCTAATAATCGTGATTTAACAATGAAAATCGAAATTTTCAGAATTAATAACCTAAAAACCTGCACATATCAATTTCGCAAAATAATTCTGAAAAATTATCAAGTAACTTCCAAAAATTACGAAATTAAATATGGGGAGACTAGGACACTAAATAGACTCTAGGAAATGATAAAAATCAAAAAAGAACAAAAATAACTATTTTTAGGCTAATTTCTAACAAGCCGGTAGTTAAATACTAAAACTGAATATAAATCAATCTAAAATTATAACCACTCTAAAAATCAAAGTATAAACTATCTAAAATTACCTAAACACTCCTACAAGACTATACTTTTTAGGGGGGGTCGATTGAATTTATATTGAAGCTAATAAAAATAGAATAAAAATTAACAAACTAATCAAATTAACTTTAAGCAACAAATAATGATCAAAAGTTGTTAAATTTATGAAGGATGCTTAGTATAATCTCAATCCACCATGCAAATTAATATTTATCATCAACACACAAGTTAAATTTATTCATGAGTTAAACTATAGAAGACATCCACCAGCGGTTCTTCCCCGTTTTTCCTTAGATTATAGTTTAATTAGATCCAGCCCTAATATAAATCCTACTAGTTTTGATAACCCTCACACCAGCGCAAGAATTTAATCAAACTAGAGCATTAAGAATTAGAAAAACATCATTTAACACTTTGTAACCAATTTACCAGCAAATCGATTTAACAAAGATCTAAAGCGATTACCTAATTAAAAGAGATGGGTTTGAGCCATCCATGATTAATTAGGGTGATACCTAAGTATAAAAGATTATAACTTTTACGTATTAGATTCTTCTAAACTAACAATCGAAGTTGTATTTAATCAACTAGCATGCATTCTAATCGATTTAACACAAATATCATAAACAATAAACGCTAATCGCTATAGAATCATGAATATGAATCAACTAGGCAATAAAGCATAAAACTTGTTTCAAAATATAAATTTAGCATGGCTTCAAGAAAATTATACTAAGTAAAAAGGAATTACTCACTCATATTAAAAATAAAATCACAAAATTCACCCAAATAAATCATGTTTAATAATCAACTAAACAAAAAGTAAAAATATCAAAATAAAATAAGAAAAAAAAGTGATTGCCGTGGCCTGTTGCTGTTAGGTGTGGATTATATATGTTGATGATGATGGTGATGCCGTGATCTTGTTTGTGAGGTGGAGATGATGATGGTGGCTGGGAAGAAGAAGAAGAGCGTGGGTAGGAGATAGAAATTGAAGATGGGTCGTCGGTTTCAATGAAGTTAGGCGTGAAGAATGAAGAAGGGGGATGTTGGGGCTTTTATGCATGGAAGATGATAGATGATGTTGATGGTGATGGGTTGATATATATGATGATGAGGAAGGAGGAAGTGGCCGTTGTGATGATGGAGGAGGAGGTGAGAAAAGATGATCTGAAGATGATGCCGTGGGCTTGTTTATATGGTGATGATGAGGAAGGTTATTGAGGGGGGATTAGGGTTAGTGAGTTAGGGTTTCCTTCCTCTCTTCCTTAGACTTCCTTTCCTCCAAGACTTCTTGTTTTCTTCCAACTCTTGAAATCCTAGCCCAATTAAATAATTATGGAAATAATATTTTCCATGAATTATTTATTGGACCGTCTTTTCGACAAATCGTATAAAATCGGGGCTTCGACGTCTTGTCCTCTAATTTTTATTTTATTAATGCCTAACATGGAAAATATATAAAATAAAGTAAATTAGATGCAATAATGTGTAAAATATAATCAAAATAATTAATAAAATGTTGCATGATTTTTGGCCTAACAAATTCCCCCACACTTAGACTTTGGACGTCCTCGTGCAAAGAAATCTTAGACTCGACCTAAAGTTGACACCCTTTCTTTTCTTATAAAATCATACATACTTATGATAGTCATACTAGGTCTGGGCTTGCTTAAGAAGAACAGTGTTATTGAATAAATTAGTTTCTTCTTCAATAAGTGAATACCTGCTAAACATCCAACTATCCTTAGAGAGTTTATTCATCAGCCTCACAACATTTTCATAATAAAGTATCAAGATCAATAATTATCCATCCTTTTTAGGTATGCATACACCAATGAAGAGGTCTAAAAATTTATGATAGAAAAATTGAGGCATGGTATGGCTATAGATACAATTGAACTAGATAGAATAACTCATTGAATTGATTATTTTTCTCTTCTTCTCCTTATCTTTCAAACTCCACTTGCGCATATATTCGAGGCCCATATAAGGTCTTAGAAATTAAACACTCCCTGTCTCACACTAACTCGAATAGAGGTGCAGGAGCAAACATTTAATTTTCATCATTACTTTTATTTATTTTATTGATTCACTAGTATGGGAAGCAAGCTTTCCAGTGGTAGTATTGCCTCAAAGGGTAGCACCCAGTAGCGCATGCCTCAAAGGGTAGCACCCAGTAGCGCATGCCTCAAAGGGGTACTTGTCATTCCCAATTTTGACTCTCCTTTTTTTTTTTCTTTCTTTGTATAGACAAGTAAAATCACAATTTTAATGAATTATTCAACTAATTCAATAGTCTAGGAGATGGGCCAGGTCATTTTATTGCCTCTGAATCGGATATATTACATGACTAGATAAGATGGATAATCAAGAGAGTTACTCATTAAGAAGATGTATGAGGATCAACTCAAACTTCTCTAAAGGATAACTATCATGCTTAGAAGTTTTCACTTATAAAAGAATAAACTACAAAATAGCTAATAAAACCAAAAAAAAAAATTTTTTTTTCCCCTAAACAAGCAAGCCTAGCATAAACTCATATCATGCATTATTTATGAGAAAAGAAATTTTTTTTTTGATTTTCTATTTTTTTCCAAGAATAAAAACTGCAGGAATTAAATGTAGAATGCACCCCCCACACTTAATTCATGCATTATCCCCAATGCATGCAAAAAGATGAAAATAATGAAAATAAAAGCAAAATCAAATAGATACTTCCCTAAAAACATTGGGTTGCCTCCCAATCAGCGCCTTTGTTTATAGTCATTGGCTCGACTTCATGAAACTCCTGGATCCTCTAGTTGGATCTCTTCCAATAATTCAGCATTAATCTGGTGAGGCACTTTTTGAAACTCAGCATGATCAAGGCTCTTAGTAAGCACAGTCAAAAATTCATCTTCGTTGGACAAATCATAAATATTTTGGGGCAACTCATCAATAACATCAAGTGCATATACGTAATTCACATCAGCAGAAAATCTCATGGCATCAAAAATATTAAATTTAATTATTTCACTATCAAATTCCATAGTTAATGTTCCTTCATGCACATCAATTTTAGTTCTAGCTGTTTTCAAAAATGGTCTGCCAAGTAAGATGGGAATATCATGACATGCATCACCCATGTTCATCACATAAAAATCAGCAGGAAATACAAGTTCATTTACTTGGACTAAGATATCCTCTAACACTCCATTTGGGTGAATACTGCTCCTATCAGCTAATTGAATCACTATACCAGTTTTCTTTAATTTGTCTAGGTTCAGTTTGTCATAAATAGATCTAGGAATAACATTAATAGAGGCACCTAAATCAAGTATAGCTTTATCAAAGCAAAGGTTCCCTATTTTGCAAGGAATAGAAAATACACCAGGGTCTTTACACTTAGGGGGAAGTTTTCTTTGAAAAACAGCAGACACATTTTCCCCTACACTTATCTTCTCATTACCAATGAGCTTCCTCTTGGTAGTGCATAATTCTTTTAAGAACTTAGCATAACGAGACACCTGTTTAATGGCATCAAGGAGAGGTATATTAATTTCTACCTTCCTTAATGTCTTTAAGATCTCTTGGTTAGCCTCATTTACCTTAAAAGTAGGGTTTCTAAATCTACTAGGAAAGGGTGGAATTGGTTTATAAAGTTCTCTTTTCTTCTCTTCTATTTCCTTAGTAGTTTGATTAGAATTAGTGTCTAACTTTGGTACAGCCCTTTAATCTCTAACTTAGGTTCTAATTCTCTACTCTTCCTAGGTTCTTTTAACTCTTCCCCACTCCTAATTGTTATGGCACTAACATTCTCTTTAGGGTTAGGGTAAGGTTGAGATGGTAACCTATTTTGCATTTGAGCCTGTAGGTTGCTAACTATGATATCAGTTGCAGTCTATTTCTCTTGAACCTGCTTAAGAGTTGTCTCCAAAATCTAGAACCTATCATCCATCTTCTTGAGGACTTGTTCCAGTAGAAAGTTGGTCCTATCCTGGTTAGAAGGTTGATGAGAGAGTTGGTCAGAACCAGGTGGATTAGGCTTAGGGCCATACCTAAGGTTAGGGTGGTCTCTCTATCCTTCATTATAAGTATTCGAATAGGGATTATACCTCCTTTGATCTTGGTTAGAGTAAAGAGCATTAACATTACCTTCTTGTAGAGTAGGACATGCATTAGTAGAATGCCCCTCTAGACAACAAATACCACATATTACTGCTTTTTGAATACCCCCAGTAATAATCTTATTTAACATAGCAGTAATGTGAGATAACTGATTCTCTAGAGATGAACTAGAACCTATCTCATTTACCCTTTTAACTTGTGAGTCCCTAGTACCAAACTGCTAAGTGTTTTGGGCCATTATATTAAATAGATTTCTAGCATCAGCTGGGGTTTTATTAACCAAAGCCCCCTCACTAGCAGCATCAATCATATTACGATCCATAGGAAGCAAACCCTCATAAAAATATTGAATCAATAGTTGTTCAGTTATTTGATATTGGGGACAACTAGCACATAACTTATTAAATCTTTCCCAATGCTCACAAAAGGTTTCCCCATTCATTTGTTTGATTCCACATATTTCTTTCCTAATAGATCCAATACGGAATGCAGGAAAAAACTTTTCTAGAAACGATTTAAGCAATGCAGTCCATGTGGAAAAAGATCCAGCAGGCATATAATATAACTAGTCCTTAGCGTTACCAAGTAAAGAAAAGGGAAAAGCCCTTAGTCTAATTTGATCCTCAGAAATTCATTCAGGTACCATAGCAGAGCAGGTAATAACAAATTCACTAATGTGTCTATAGAGATCCTCTCCAGCCAATCCATAAAACTTAGGTAATAAATTAATAAATCCTGAGTTTAATTTCAAAGGCTTATCTAAAATAGCATAAGTAATGGACATTGGTTGGGTTTCTAAGTTAGGAGCAACAAGTTCTCAAAGAGTAGACATGCTTACCTCTTTAACCCTAAAACTTACTATGTTAGACTGACTCTCTTTGATTTCAGCTTTCAATGCTTGTTCCTTGTTCTCTCCAATTTCCTTACCACTCCTTAATTTCATACACTCCTTGAAATCTAAAAAGGATAGAATCAAAAAACTAGAGTTATAATAAAACAAACAAAAGTAGCAAAATTAAATAGAAGTAAACTAGCAATTTAATTTTCTTTCCCCGGCAACGCCGTCAAAATTTGTAAAGCTTGTCGAGAGCTGCAAATTTAACCACTACTTTAGTTATTAAATACTTTTTATAGCATAGGGAAGTAGGGATCGATCCACGAGAAAAGATTGCTTTAAAAAGACTAGCTCAATCCTAAATGATTTTACTAATCCAATTTATTAAATCTAGTCTTAATAATTCTAAAATAATTAAAATCTAATGAATAAAAATCTGGAAAAAAAACCCAATGATACTCCTAAATATTTTGGATTATATTCTGGAAAGAAAATAGTAAAAAGCTTTCCTAAATAATCTAGAAAAATAAAATCAGAATAGTAACTGAAATTCTAATTAAAATTCAAAACAGCAAATAATAATCAGAAAATGAATATTAAAAATGTCAAACAGTAACCTAAAATATTATTCTTCAGGTATATAAGCTTATAACCCCTCAATTGTACCCAAATAATTCCAGAAAAATCAAATCAGAAAATTACCACAGAATATCAATGCAGAATATTAAATCTGAAATTAGAAATAAAATAATCTGCATAAATATAAATATGAAAATAATCAAGAAAATTACCCTAATTCTAGGACACAATTTTCTGGACTTAACAATACCTAATAATCGTGATTTAACAATTAAAATCGAAATTTTCAGAATTAATAACCTAAAAACCTGCACATATCAATTTCACAAAATAATTCTGAAAAATTATCAAATAACTTCCAAAAATTACAAAATTAAATATGGGCAGACTAGGACACTATATAAACTCTAGGAACTGATAAAAATTGAAAAAGAACAAAAATAACTATTTTTAGTCTAATTTCTAACAAACTTGTAATTAAATACTAAAACTGAATATAAATTAATCTAAAATTATAACCACTCTAAAAATCAAAATATAAACTATCTAAAATTACCTAGACACTCCTAAAAGACTATACTTTTGGGGGGGTTGATTGAATTTATATTGAAGCTAATAAAAATAGAACAAAAATTAACAAACTAATCAAATTAACTTTAAGCAACAAATAGTGATCAAAAGTTGTTAAATTTATGAAGGATGCTTAGTATAATCTCAATCCACCATGAAAATTAATATTTATCATGAACACACAAGTTAAATTTATTCATGAGTTAAACTGTAGAAGACATCCACCAATGGTTCTTCCCCGTTTTTCCTTAGATTCTAGTTTAATTAGGTCCAGCCCTAATATAAATCCTACTAGTTTTGATAACCCTCATACCAGCGCAAGAATTTAAACAAACTAGAGCATTAAGAATTAGAAAAACATTATTTAACACTTTGTAACCAATTTATCAGCAAATTGATTTAACAAAGATCTAAAGCGATTACCTAATTAAAAGAGATGGGTTTGAGCCATCCATGATTAATTAGGGTGATACCTAAGTATAAACGACTATAACTTTTACGTATTATAGTCTTCTAAACTATCAATCGAAATTGTATTTAATCAACTAGCATGCATTCTAATCGATTTAACATAAATATCATAAACGATAAACGCTAATCGCTATAGAATCATGAATATGAATCAACTAGGCAATAAAGCATAAAACTTGTTTCAAAATATAAATTTAGCATGGCTTCAAGAAAATTATACTAAGTAAAAAGGAATTACTCACTCATATTAAAAATAAAATCACAAAATTCACCCAAATAAATCATATTTAATAATCAACTAAACCAAAAATAAAAATATCAAAATAAAATAAGAGAAAAAAGTGATTGCCGTGGCCTGTTGCTGTTAGGTGTGGATTATATATGTTGATGATGATGGTGATGCCGTGATCTTGTTTGTGAGGTGGAGATGATGATGGTGGCTAGGAAGAAGAAGAAGAGCGTGGGTAGGAGATAGAAATTGAAGATGGGTCGTCGGTTTCAATGAAGTTAGGCGTGAAGAATGAAGAAGGGGGATGTTGGGGCTTTTATGCTTGGAAGATGATAGATGATGTTGATGGTGATGAGGTTGATATATATGATGATGAGGAAGGAGGAAGTGGCCGTTGTGATGATGGAGGAGGAGGTGAGAAAAGATGATCTGAAGATGATGCCGTGGGCTTGTTTATATGGTGATGATAAGGAAGGTTATTGAGAGGGGATTAGGGTTAGTGAGTTAGGGTTTCCTTCCTCTCTTCCTTAGACTTCTTCTCCTCCAAGACTTCTTGTTTTCTTCCAACTCTTGAAACCCTAGCCCAATTAAATAATTATGGAAATAATATTTTTCATAAATTATTTATTGGACCGTCTTTTCGGTAAATCATATAAAATCGGGGCTTCGATGTCTTGTCCTCTCATTTTTATTTTATTAATGCCTAACCTGGAAAATATATAAAATAAAGTAAATTAGATGCAATAATGTGTAAAATATAATCAAAATAATTAATAAAACGTTGCATGATTTTTGGCTTAACACATTGTACCAGTGCTCTTTTCTCGATCTCCAGCTATGAGGTTTGGATGAGGAAGAAGAAAAACAAGTGATGCAAGAAGCACATGTCGGCATATATGATGCACATCCAGGAGCCAAGTTACATGACTGCGTCAAAAGAATAGGTTACTATTTGCCCACCATGGTATGCAATTGTATCGATTATGCAAAAAGGTCTGATGCATGTTATTTTCATGCTAATTTCATGCACTAGCCTCCAAAACCACTCCATCTAATTGTTGCATTTTGGCCTTTTGAGGCGCTGGGATTTGATGTTGTAAGATCTCTTACTCCTAAATCTTCTGCTGGGCACTTGTACATCTTGGCTGTCACTGACTATTCATCTAAATGGATAGAGGTGATTGCATTAAAAGAAGTTAAAAAAGAGAATTTCGTTAACTTTATTCAGATGCAGATCATTTAACTATATGGTGTACCTCGATATATTATCACAGACAATGGCAAATCATTCGTCAACAAATTGATGACTAACCTTTGTGAGAAATTCAAATTTACCCAACAAAGGCTATCAATGTACCACGCACCTGCAAATGGCCTAGCAGAAGCTTTCGATAAAATTTTGTGCAACCTGCTGAAGAAGGTTGTGTCAAAATCCAAGAGAGACTGGCATGAGAAATTAGGGGAAGTTCTTGGGGCATATCGAACCACATATAGGAAGCCAAGACAATCAAGCCCTTATGCTCTAGTATATGGAGTAGAAATCATCTTGCCATTAGAAATCCCATCATTAGGCATTGCTATACAAGAAGGCTTAAGTGAAGATGAAAATCCCCAGCTTTGCTTAGCAGAGTTGAGGCCCTTAATGAGAAAAGACTTCAAACCAAGCAAAAATTAGAATGCTATCAGGTTCGCCTAACTCGAGCATTTAACAAAAAGGTGAAACCATGTTTGCGTCAAGCTGGGGATCAAGTGCTTATATTAAGGAGACCAATCATCATGATTCATGGGATAGAAAGCATATTTACTCCCAAATGGGAGGAACCTTATGTTGTCCGTGAGTATACACAAGTGGTGCCTACAAGATAATGGGTGGACAAAGGATTTGATTAATAAATGAAAAGTTCTTGATGTTCTACTTCCTTTGAGGAAAATGCTTGACTAGCTCCCGAACACGTGCCTAAACTGTTCACACATAAAAAAAATCTTTGTAATACTCTTGGCTCGCAAGAGTATAAACTGTGAATGAAAAAACAAATTATTAACGTATACTTTATTGAACTATGTGATAACTTGATCTTATTGGAAATTGCAAGTTTCCATAAGTACATAGGCCACTTGGTGAACAAATCGCCAAGTGCAGTCAAACATATGACCAAAAGAAAAGTGAGGGGCAACCAAACGCATTTCATAAGGTAGAAGACACAAAGCTTATTACAAGGTTCATTACACCGAAAAAAAAAAAAAACAAAGAAGGAGTAAAATAGACTAAGTAGTAAATTAGTCGGTGCTCATCCAAGCATCAAGGTTGAGTGAAGATTGTATCTCTAGCATAACTTGCTCATGTCTCTCTAACTTGTTCATATCATTGGTTGATGTAGTGGGCACAACGTCAAGGTCAGCAAGAACCTTGGATTTCTTATCAACTTCCTTCTCAGCTGCTGTTAGTAGAGTCAATTTAGCTGGACATCGTCCTTTAGTTGGTGCTCTTCTTCCCAGGCAATGCAAAGTGCTTCCTCTAAGTTAACATTTTTTTTGGGCTGCTCATTTATACTTCCTTGTCAAAGCATTAAGATATACACGAACCATGGCAAGATAGGATTGCATGAGTTTGACCTACTTAGCACACATAGCCTTCTCTTTCCCCATATCCCTAGGATAACGACACATAGAAGCTACTTTCTTTAACAACAAGAAGGCGAATACAATGCTTCCATAGTCCTCTAAGTTCATTGTCAAGGGGGTTGGGTCCCCTTAAATCCTCTTAATTCCCTTATATATCATTGAGGTTTCATGGATTTTGGCTTCCACTTCATCAAATTTTCATTTTTTAAATCAGTCAAATTTTCATATCTCATTACTTGTATAGTAGTAGTGATAATGCTTTGAGAGTTAGGCCCTGGTTGGAAAGAAGTGGAGGGGCAACAACAGTCTGAGCAGGCCTGCCCTTTGAAACCATAGAATAGAAATATCTACAGCAATAGTAGGAAATCTCTCGCAATCACTTCAAGAGAATTTAGCCCATCAACTGAATGTTTGCTATTAGTAGGCGAGGTATGCAAAACCTCTGTTCCTCTTAAAGCTGAAGCGGAAATAATTACCATGAATAGAAAGATTTTGCGACATTACTAATCCCATTTAGACCATGGTAAATGCTTGCTAGCACTGGAATTGCCAAGCTCAAGGTGCAGCCAGATGCTATTAAGATGGTGGTCTCAAAAGTTCCCAGACGAATAAATCTCTCCCTAGTCTCGAAAAGTGCAAAGACATATAGCCAACATGGTAAGAATATAGCCAGATAAGCACTCTCCCTTTTCCTCTTTGGGAACCCCACGGTTTCTAAAGACATTCAATGTATCTCGACTCCAACAACTATCTTGAATTTGAATTTGGCCACTGTAGTTATGAGTCTTTCTAGAAGTCGAATTACGGCAGTGAGAATACATTGGCGAGCTATGAATGAACCTTTGCTTGTACAAAAAAGCAATCCAGACTTTAGCACATTCCTTCCTCACGATTATGTACCTTTTCTAAGATTCTAAAAGTAGCAAATAAGAATGCGCAAGAAGATGGAATGACCTTTTGATCTTGCTTATATCGATAGTTGAAAATTTAAACGCCACGTACAATCTCATCGCATATTCTGCCATTGATTGGGAGGCCACCAAGTCTATGCAAATCCCATAAAGCGATGGACATTTTCCTAGACACAATATGAAGAGTATTGGTGGTAGGACATCAACTCTCACAAAAAGTGTGAAGGATATGAACATTGCGGTTGTAGGAGTAAAGTGAGGCATACACTACTGGATATAGTGAACAACTCCTCAAGCGCTGCTCAAAGCAATTGAGTACATCCTCTATCCATTGTAAGTATAGGTGTATGTGACCAAACTCTCTATGAAATAGTACGTTTCGTCTTAATCTAGACTTCTTAGGTATGATTTGGTGCCCAAGCATGGGACATTTAGTAATGAAGTTGGATTTTCGTGGTGCGTATTTTGAAGTAAATAGGCGCTTGGATCATCCTCTGTACCTTTCTCTACTCGAATTGGTGACTCTGGAAGGAAGGACACTGACTTTATAGCAGAAACTTGATTAGATTTTGCCCTACATAAGGAACGGTGGACAAGAAAGTCCCCTTATTGAGGTTTGTCATCCTCCTTATCTACTGCGGAAAGAAAAAGCTTGTCATCTCGTTGAAACTCCTTGAGGTGAACAATTGTGAATCACCTGAAAATAAAAGCATAAAGTTATTTTTTTTTAGGGTGGAAATTAGTAAATAAAATAGCATCCAAAGAAGAAACAAAAAAAGAAGAGGGGGACATAAAAAAAATTAGTTAATCGAAGACGTTAGTTCTTTGCTGCTAAGCTGTTACTTGTTAGTTGACACCACTCATGGCGTGTGGGTTTACATTCTAGTGTGGGTTTCCATTCTAGACCCCAAAAGGTCTAGCCATAAACAATGTTTATAAGTGGATTTTCAAGTCTTCATACCACTTAGGGCATGTGGATTTCCATTGTAAGCCCGAAAGGACTAGAGGTAAACCGTGTTCACAAGTAGGTCTTTAAATCTTCGTGTCACATATAGCGTTTAGGTTTCCATTCAAGGCCTAAAAGCCTAGTAAAAACCCATGTTCATAAGTGATTTTTCAAGTGAGTTACCCACCTACAAGTGATAGCAATGCAACCAAAAAAGAAGCATGTCGACATATAGATAATTATTCATGGTAGCCAAACAGCATAAGTTAAACAAGGCTATTCATTCATGGTTCTTCATCCAATAATAATGTGAAGGAAGGAATTGTGCAAGTTCCACCTGGGTTAATTCCAATGAAATTGGTGTCTATGCTAAGAGCTTTGGTGCAACAGAGATACAAAATTATTGGTTGTTTTGCAAGCTAACATGTTTTAAAAAGTGTCACAAAGGTTACATTACAAACTTCTAGATCAAAACCTCGTGGTGTAAGCCCGAAACAAGAAATTTCCATGTCTGAAATTTTAAGGATTGAAGTTAAGTTAAAAGGGATAGGGTCAGAGAGCTACTTATGCTCCTTTGGACTAAACCATGGGATGAAAAAAATAATACCTTAGCAATACCAAACTGAGGTAGAGGAGACTAGCGCATAGATACACAAAGAAATTACAAGAAAATCATACCAAGACTGGCAGTTTTGAAATAATTGTTTCTAATTCAATGGCACACAGGATGAACAATGTGCAATAACCATCATTGTCCCTAATTCAATGGCACACAGGATTAAAGACTCACATAAAGAATCCCTTCACGTGGATATATCAGAGGATATACTCACTCCGTGAGGTGAGTTTATATTATACGTTTCGGGGTTAAAGCTATAGGCTTTCAACTCCAATCAAATGAACAACATGTAATAACCATCAATTGATGTCTCCTACATCGAAGACATCACCAAAAAATTAACCAAAGAAACAAGGAAGAGCTCATGATCTGAAAAAACAAGAAAAGGAGCAAAGGCTTTATACCTCACAGTTCAAAGAACAAGCGGATCACAGATGGAGTATTCGATGAATGAAATGCAAGATGTTGGGCCCTATGAATAAACATCAAGTAGGTGGTTATGCCACCTGTTGCATAGGTTCACCGAAAAAAATAAAAAACTTTATAGGCAAGGAAGTAAAAGAGGTAAAGACAAATGTCTCAAATAAATTAAGCCTATGACTTTCCTGCGATTCTCATCTAATATCAAGCAAAAGAAATCAAAACATGGCGGAGAAGAACAATTTTGAGAGAATGATATGTGAAGGGGATGAATCTCCCGTGTGTTTTCTCTGCCTTTCATTAACATGGGGCATGAAAATATATGTACAACCTGTATCTACCCTGGCTTGAGAAACAAGAAAATCCTACAACTTAGTTTCCTAATACAATGCAATTACTTAGGAATAAAATATATAAAATATATGCCTAATACTCCCCTCAAGGTGGAGCGTGAGGATCTATCATGCCCAGCTTACCCCTGAGTAGCACAAATTGCTTCTTTCTAAGCGCCTTAGTGAAAATATCAGCAGGTTGCTTCTGGGATGTGAGCTAATTAATGGCAAGATCTCCTGATTCTAACTTTTGTCGGACAAAATGACAATCAATCTCTATGTGTTTGGTCCGTTCATAAAGAACGGGATTCTTAGCGATTGCTACCTGACTATCGCAATAGAGACGTATGGGTGTACGAAGAAACACCCCAAGTGACCCTAAAAATGTCTTCAATGAAATAAGCTCACTTGTAGTGGCTGCTATGGATCGATATTCAGCCTCAGCCAAAGAACGAGAGATAATTGTCTGTTTCTTAGTTCGCCAAGCTACCGGAGAGCCATCGAGCGTCACTAAATAACCAGTGAGGGAGCAACGAGTGGAAGGACAAGCCCCCCAGTCAGCATCACAATAAGCATGTACCTGAAGATGACTGTTTGAGCGCAGTAGAATTCCATGACCAGGTGTGGCTTTCAGATAATGTAAAACTCGTCGAGCTGCATCCGTATGCTCCTCAAGCAAATTCTACATAAATTGTGATAAGATGTGTACTGTGTAGCACAATTTTGGCCGAGTGATGGTAAGATAAATAAGGCATCCAATTAGGCATCAATATTGAGTGGGATCATCTAGAAACTTTCCCGTAGCCAATGCTAATTTGTGATTTTCTTCAATGGGGAAATCCACCGGTTTGCTCCCCAACAAACCACATTTGTCCACAATCTCAAGAGCATACTTGTGCTGACACAAGAAAAGACCAAGTGGTCCTCTGGCTACTTTAGTCCCAAAAAATACTTAAGGGGACGAAGATCTTTAATACGAAAGCATGAATTAAGATACTCCTTGAACTCTTTACATGCGTGAGAATCATTGTCGGCCAGAATAATATCATCCACATACACCAATAATGCTAGAAAAATCATCCCTTTCTGATAGGTAAAAAGGGAATAATCTGCATAGGATCTGACAAATCCATACTCACCTAACTTAACTGATAGTTTGGCAAACCATTGACGGGGAACCTGTCGCAATCCATACAAAGATTTTCGGAGTTGGCAAACCTTGTTAGTAGAGGCAATAGTAAAACCAGGTGGAAGTCTCATATAAACTTCTTCATCGAGGTCTACATGTAGAAATGCATTATTTACATCCATCTGATGGAGCTCCCATCCTTTGGCAACAACAACCAATAAAAACGTTCGCACACTAGTCATTTTGGCTACTAGTGTAAAGGTTTCATTGAAGTCAAAACCCTCCAATTGGTGATCTCCTTGAATAACAAGTCGAGCCTTGAACATCTCAATGGACCCATCTGAGTTATACTTCACCTTATAAACCCACTTGCAGTTTATAGGTTTCTTATCTAGTGGTAGATCCTCAATGGTCCAAGTTTGATTAACTCTAGGGCCTAAATTTCATCTGCCATAGCCTTTCTCCATCCTGAATCTTTAACAGCTTCATGATAATACCCGAGCTCAACAATCTTTGTTATAGCAGCTAAAAAGACTTTGTGAGCATTAGAGAATTTTTCACAAGTGATATAATTAACTAAGGGATACAATGTACCTGAGGAACCATTTTGTAGTAAGGTGCCTTGGAGAGAGGGGTCCAGAGAACGAGCACCATAGCAGACATAATCTTCTATGTGAGAAGGAGTGAGATGTTCCCGTGCTGACTGCCTGGGTGGGCCGTGAGTGTGACACGGATTCTCATCTATGGGATGGCTAGTATTTCCAAGTATTCCCCCTGTCATTCTGGGTCGTAGTCCCGTCTGGTGTAGCTTCGCTTCTTGGACCCAGTTGCTACCGCCCATGTGATCTCCCTCTTGCTGCGTCACCCGTAATTCCATCATCATTACACGGGCCCGCGTGACCTAATTATCATCAACCAGAGACAAGTCTGGCTCGACTATGGTGTGATCCTGGGCTGTGTTAGCCTCTGAAATGGGCCCATGAGGTGAGGCTCCATTGGATTGCAGGATGCCCCTAATGTCACTTTGTGGTTCTTCATATGGGCCCAAGGTATCAAATACAAGATTTCTAGCGTTGTGATATCTTCCATCAAGTACTTGAGTGGTTGCTTCATCTCGATTAGAACCAAAGGGAAAGATATGTTCGTGAAATATAACATCTCTACTCACGGGTATTTCACGAGTCTCTAAATCATAAATCTTTCACCCTTTTTTCCCGTAAGGGTATCCAACAAAGATACACTTTTTGCTTCTGGAAGCGAACCTATCCTTAGGTTTAGACCTCAGATGTGCAAAGCATAGACTCCCAAAAACCTTTAAATTATCGAAACTAGGCTTTAACCCAAAAAGGACCTCATACAGTGTTCTTCCTTTTAAGATTTTACTTGGAGTTTGATTAATGAGGTAGGCCGCAGTGAGGGCACACTCTCCCCAAAACTTTAATGGGAGGTGAGCCTGGAATCAGAGTGCCCTAGCCACATTTAGAATGTATCTATGCTTTCGTTCCACTATACCATTCTATTGAGGGGTGTCGATGCAACTAGTTTGATGAAGAATTCCCGTTTCTAAATAAAATTGAAGCATTGGTCCTGATTTGAACTCAAGCCCATTATCACTTCGAACTATTTTCACATTCTTCTCAAATTGATTTTTCACCATATTAATGAAGTTTTGCAAAATGCTAGCCACTTCCCTTTTTTCCTTCATCAAATAAATCCAAACAGCCCTACTGGCATCGTCCACAATAGTTAAGAAATAGTGTGCACCACAAAATGAAGGAACTGTATACGAGCCCCATATATCACAATGTATGATTTTAAAAGGCTTATCCGCCTTACTTTCACTAACATTAAACTGATTTCGAGTTTGCTTTGCACGAAAACATGCATCACAATTCTTTAGGAAGTAGAGAAAGAATTTGACTCGATGGATGCCCCGG
>JAKOGI010000426.1:197500-202500 GCA_029747015.1 Carnegiea gigantea
CAAAACACACACATACATATATATATACATACATATATATGTATGTGTGTGTGTGTGTGTGTGTGTGTGTGTGTGTGTGTGAGTGTGTGTGTGTGTGTGTTTATATGTGTGCACAGCAACAGACAATATCTCCCAGTGTGGGTCTCATTTTTACGGAGTCTGGGGAGATCCAGATATAAGCAGCCTTGCCTCTATCGGCATCCTCGCCCATAGAGAGGCTAAATCCAAGAGATCTACAAAACAAGATTTTATGGAAACATTTTATAGAAGAAGGATTTTGTGAAAACATTAAATGGAAAGAAAACTAAGAATACGAAGCAAGGATTGAATAGAATTACTAATAAATCATGTGGCCATAACTATGTTAGCATAAGTACAACACAAGCACAACATAGTAGAGGTGGGTACTATACTTTAGAACCGAGGTAGGAAGACAATGTCTCATTCTAGATGAACGTACTACATGCATATAAACACAACACATGAAAAACCATAACCAAACCTACCCTACTGCAACCGAAAAGCTACAACCAAATCAAATAGCCAACTCTCTATGATCTAAGATCCTATCCAACTATAATCTCCTATCCTGAACCATATCGTCCGCCAGTCTTATAATGTTTAAGTCTTCTCTAATCACCTCATCCAAAGTCTTCTTTGGTCGTTCGTTCCCTCTTTTACCTTCAGGGATGTTAATCCTCTCACATCTTCTCACAGAAGTGTCCACACTCCTTTTTATCACATGGCCAAACCATCTGAGTATTGTTTCTCTCATCTTATCTTCGATGGGGGTCACTTTAACTAAATCTCTGATTACTCAATTCCTAATTCTATCTCTTCTCGTATAACCACACATCCACCTAATCATCCTCATCTCTACTGCCATCAACCTTTGAACCTGTGTCCTTTTTATAGGCCAACACTCCAATCCTTATAGTACAGCAGGTGCAACTACAATACAATAAACTTTGTCTTTTAATCCTACAGGCATCCTCTAATCATATAGCACGCCTAAAGCATACTTTCATTTTTGCCAACCCATTATTATGTGTTGGTTAATATCTTCACCAATACCCCCATTCTTTTGAATGGTCGAGTCTAGATATTTAAACTTCTTAACCTTTGCATGGTATCACCGTCCCATTAATGGTGACTTCTCCCCCCACATCCCTTCTACTGAAACAACTATATAAGCATTCAATTTTCGATCTACTTACTCTGAAACTTCTACACTCTAGTATATATCTCATTGCTCCAACTTATCATTAACTCCCTCTCTAGTCTCATCAATAAAAACAATATCATTTGCAAGTAACATACACCAAGGTAACTCATCTTGAATTCCTTTTATAAGTTCATCCATAACTAGAGTGAAGAGAAAAGGGCTTAAAGTGGAATCCTGATGCAGGCCCATACCAACATAGAAGCCATTGGTAGTCCCTCCTGGCATCCTAACATTTGTCCTACCTCCCTCGTACACATCCTTAATAACCCGAATATACACAGGTGACACTAATTTCTTTTCAAAGCATTTCTATAACACTTCACGCGGAACTCTATCATATGCTTTTCTAGGTCAATGAACACCATATAAAGATATGCCTTTATATCTCTGTACAATCCTATGAGCCTTCTAAGGAGGTAAATTGCCTTTGTGGTTGACCTATTGGGTACAAAACAAAAATTGGTTCTCTGATATCGAAATATCCTTCCACAACCTTCTCTCAATCACCATCCCCCATAACTTCATAGTATGACTGAGCAACTTTGTACCCTTGTAATTGTTATAATCCTGAATATCACCTTTGTTCTTGTACAACGGAACTAAACCTCCATTCTCTGGGTATCTTAGCGGTCCTAAAAATAACATTGAAAAGTTCTATTAGCCACTCCAATCCTTCTTCTCCCAAATACTTCCACACTTCCACCGATATCTGGTCTGGTCTTTCTACCTTCCCATTGGTCATCTTCTTTAGGGTCTCTCTAATCTCGTCTTTGCTGATAGGTTCATACAATCGAGAATCAAGATGCCTCTCACTATACTCCCTTTCGTTACTTCAAAAATCTTCCATCACTTCACCATTGAGGAGTTTGAAAAAGTACCTTTGCCATCTCTCCTTGATTTCTGCATCCTCAAATAGCACCTTACCATTTTCACCTTTGATGTACCCCACGACACCCAATTCTTTTATTCTTCTTTCCCTAGCCGTTGCCAGTTTAAAGACTTCCATCTTACCTTTCTTGGTCAATAGATATACACACACACAGAGAGAGAGATATATATGTGTGTGTTTGTGAGCACGCACTCGCACACACACAGAGCTAGCAAAATTTAGGTTCGGGTCAGTTCAGGTCCGAACAAATTGGCATTCTGACATAAACAAGATACCCAGACCTTATCCGGACTATAAATCAGACACTTTGGCTGGACCCAAATGCGAATGTTCGATGTTTGAATCCAGTTGTCCAAATTTGTGATACAATTTTTGGACATTCTAACCAAAATTTTACCTGATCAAACCCGAACTTTATAATTCAATGCCTGAACTCAGTTGTTTGAAATTATTTTTGTAAAATTTTTAAAGAATTTGGATCAAAATTACACATAAACCTAGTGGTTCCACTGTCCAAATTTGTCTGAACCTAAAGTAGCTCAAAAATTTGAGCAACTTGAACCCAAGTGCCCAAACTCAAACCTAACCCATACTTAAATTTACCTTCACCTTTGGTCCAAATTTTAAATTCGGACATAAATTTTGTGATTGTATCCGGTTTTTTCAGGTTAGATAAATTATTGCAATTTGGTGGGATAGATTTTTATCAGCTACATATATGTGTGTGTGTGTGTGTGCGTGTGTGAATATATATGTATATATATGTATGTGTGTGTATATATATATATATATATATAATATATATATATATATATATATTATATATATATATATATATATGGATGTATATATATATATATATATATATATATATATATATATATATATGTATATGTATGTATCTATATATATTTGTATATATAAATATATATATATGTATATACATACATACATACATATATACATATATATGTGTGTGTGTGTGTGTGTGTGTGTGTGTGTGTGTGCATTTCCATAGGCATATATACATTTTTTTTTGCAAAGCAAGTATAATTTCATTATTGGACAAATTATGTACAAGTATTCTACGTGTCAAGTCATTTGTGCAAGACCACGTCTATGAATTTCTGATATCCCTTGGTATGCTGTGCTAAGCATGACACTCTTTATCTTGTGTGTTCCTCGGCAAGGTATGCTATGGATTTCCAACCACTTGGTTTTCCTTGGTGTTTCAGCTCATTTCTGGCTCTCCAAATATGATCAGTTGTTGCTGTGAACATAGTATATAAGATCTCTTTGTATTTTTTTGGCAAGATCTAATATAGGAGTAGGTCATACCATTCTTACAGGCTTGCGGTTGTGCATTGTGTTTTCAGCCTTGAAGTGGTGTTATTCCAAATATTCCTCGCATATGAGCATGTGAAGAAGACATGTTCTAGTGTTTCTTCGCCCTCATTGTAAACGTCACAGCTTATGTGTATTCCAGTAATGTGCCTAGCTAGCCTGGTGCTAACTGGTATTTTCTGTTTCTATTGAAGCCAAGCTATAAATGAGTGCCTTGGTGTGGTAGGCCTGGACCAGACAAGTTTTTCCCAGCTTGTTTTTTTGTGTTGTAGGCTTAGATACCATTCATATCCTAAGCTGACCTTATAGGCTCCAGTTGGATTGCTTTGTCGGTGCCATTTTTTTATTTCTATGCTTCCCCATTTGAATTCTTCCTTGACTGAGCGTAGTCTGGGCCAATACTGGCAGACATCATAAGCTGTCATATAGTCCCACCAGCCCTAGTTTATCAAGTATTTCCTATGGACCTAGTGGATCCAGAGACTATCTTTTTCTATGGCTCTTTCCCATACTAGTTTTGCTATCCATGCTTTGTTCTAGACTTCTAAGTTTTTAAGGCTAACTCCTAAACTTGCTTTTGGTAGATAAACTTCAGTCCATGCCACATATGAAGTCTTTTTGTATGCACTATCTGCACCCCAAAGGAATTTTTTGCATAGAGCATTGACTTGTTTTATGATTTCTTGAGGCAGGATAAAGACTCTTGCCCAAAAGGTGTATATCCCTAATAGCACTTATCGAAGAAGGGCAGCTCGGCTTGCATATGAGGGATTCCTTATAGACCATGTTTTTAATCTAGCTATAATTTTATCCACTAAGCTTCTGCATTCCAGTTTGCTAAGTCTCTGTGATTGGGGCTCCTAGGTATCTGAAGGGAAGTGAGCCCTGTAATGTGTAGTATTTTATTCTCTGTCTATGGGTTACAACCTCTTAGGACTATTTCAGATTTGTTATAATTGGTTTTAAATCTAGTAGTCTTTGAAAATACTTGGAAAGCCTTTATTAGACATTGGATTGATTTCACTTCTGCTGCACAAAATAGTGCCAGATCATCCGTAAACATTAGGTGTACCAACTCATGTTTCTTACACATTGAGTGGCATTTGAATAATGGGTTGTTACTTGTAGCCTTCCGAGCTCGAGAGATGTATTCTGTTGTGAGTACAAAGAGGAGGGGGGACAATGGATCTCCTTGTCTTAAGCCTCTCCCTCCTTTGAATTACCCAGTAGTACCTCCATTCAAAGTAATGGTGAAGCTTGTGGTGGTCAAGCATGCCATTATCCATTTGATTAATGTATTTAGGAATTTGAGTTTTCAAGTAATTCCTTAATGAAACTCCAATTAACTGAGTTAAGAGCTTTCTTTAGATCAATTTTCATGAGGCACCGTGGTGAAATGTGCTGTCTATCATATCCCTATGCTAATTCTTGAAAGAGCAATACATTGTACGGGAGCTCTTTCCCTTGAACAAATGCCTCCTAGCTTGGATTGATAATTAAGGAAGCACCTATTTGAGTCTATCGCATATCAGTTTAGAGATA